>JAKTQJ010000099.1:0-46198 GCA_030558835.1 Blastobotrys illinoisensis | reverse complement strand
CTCGCTTCTCTATCGCCGCTGTTGGGGAGGCCGCGCTTGACAGAACGCTTCGAGGTGGGTGGGGGCTTGCGTTTGTTCTTGCTCCCTGGCGGTCGCCCTCGGCCTCGCTTGCGAGGGGCCACCGCTATTGGTCTTAGTTTGCATCCTAGCTGGCATGAGCGGTACTCGTAAAAGGGGGGGTTGTGTATGTGGAGGAGAACTTACCGTTCCCTAAATATTCTGTAAATAAACACTGCATTAAAAGCCTATCAATAGCCATTATCGATCTCTCCTAGTGTGCAATTCATTGTATGAATATTACAGCTTGTTCAATATCGACTATATATGTGTGCGAGATCTGCCGCCAATTGGCTTTGGCAATACCCGATACCTGTGCTTAATGTACCATACCGTACCTGAATTGACTTTTTCTGGCAGTCCCAGATCTCATGTCCCACCTACTTAGCGGGTCCCATGATGGGACATCAAAAATGTAATGGCGGGACATCGAAAATGTAATTTACAAGTCTTATTTCTGGCACGGCAAGAGGAATAAAAATCATTCATTCGACATTGTGATGAGATTGGACGGATATATTGTTTTGAATGTACAGAAAAGGCCATATCTCGAGACCAGGGAATTAAATGGGACGCGAAGAACTGTGTCCCTGTTGGGTGTAATATCACCAGTGTAATACGATTGTATGAACACTGTACCGATAGATTGGTGGCGCTGCCTTATGGACATTCCGACTTCGCAGCTACCGAACAATCAAATCTCTGCATCGCATTATAACCGAACAGAAATGGCGGTACAGGTTTGAAAAGAGGGTCGAATTATATGCAACGGCATTTCAATTTGGAGTACAATTGCGATTTTAAACGCAGCTATTTTATTATCGCTCTGCAACCACGAATAGCCGAGGGTAGCGCAACAATACAGTGCCATCATACTGTTTAGGATAGTATTTCTTCAAACGGTCGAGGTAAGCGGTTTGGAACTGCTCACGAAGTTCGTGGGAGAGTGGATTAATAAACGGTTGCAAACCGGTCCCCTTCACCCATTCCACAATGCCCTCATGGTTCTCCATGACATGCTGATAATAAACATGCCAGATCGTAACATCCTGACACAAGGGCTTGAGCTCATCATAGACTTCTTGCGGGGAGGGGAAGAGTTCTCGAGCTGGGTTCTGCGCTGCCAGCGTTTCCGCCCATGGCCCCTCGGCAGCAGTCTCTCGCATTGCAACATGGGAGTATTCCATGAAATTATCAGGCACCTGGAACGCAAATACTCCCCCAGGAGCAAGGCTTTGAATCAGCTCCTTGATAACTCGGATTCTGTCTCCACCAGAGAGCCATTGGAACACAGCATTTGAGAAATAGAGATCGACTGGCTTGCCTTTCGGCGGCTTAAACGATAGCAAGTCGGCGACTTCAAAGTCAAGGGTGGGCAGTCGCTCCTTTGCCTTCTTAATCATATCCGACGAGGAGTCCATTCCCGAGAGCTGCGCATCGGGATACTGTTCCTTGAGCACAGCGGTTGAATTGCCCGGGCCGCATCCAAGATCAACGATACGCTGGGGCTTGAAGTTCGATGGAACGCGGGAGAGTAGATCCCAGACCGGGCGGGTACGCTGAGACTCAAACTTGAGGTATTGGTCTGCAGACCAATCTTTCCCTCCAGGAGCTGTCGAGTACTGCCGCTGGAAAGACGGCGCGCCACGGCTAATCGCAGTCTTCTGCATAACGTGGGTAATTCTTTTGAGAGACATTGGCAATTGGTAAGGCTATGATTACAGCCCACGAGGGTTACTACTTATATTTCGCGAAATGAGATGGCATCGGCCCCGATCCCAGGACACGGCGTATCGCGAAGGTGAGAGAAATCGGATCCGAACTATCAACTGTGGGGTTTAGTGCTCCGAAATGAAGGACGCGTTGTGAACTCCGACTAAGCCGACTCCGTGCTCCGATGGTGAAACTCCGACGGGCAGTAGGGGAGTCATCAATTGGTTACAAGTCCGCGTAGTTTTCGATTTTTCCTATGTGTGGTACTTGTCAGGGTCGTAGGGCTACATGTCATATTGTCGATGCATAGTGAAGATTACCATCGGCTGATCCGACCGGACAAGAATATCAGGGGCAGGAAGTCAGCCACTTTGATGTAGACGAGCCCTGCCTTAGCATATATAGGAATGACGAAGGACCAAGAGCCAACAAAGGCTCCATGGACAATTAAAATGCGCCTGCTAGTCATATGCCTGCCTATAGTTGTAGTTGCGCTTGCCTTAGGCTTGGGGGTAGGGCTAGGTGTGGGTTTACGCGATAAGCGGAAAGGAATCCAACAAAATGAGAAGTATTGGGAACCAGAAGTCAGCGCGAGCTGGCAAATAGAACTGCTCTATCCTATAAACGATACCTCTATAGATGTAGATGTCTACGACATCGACTTGTTCGACACGTCAAAGTCGACAATAGACGCACTCCGCGCGGACGGCCGCAGGGTCGTTTGCTACTTTTCTGCTGGTAGCTACGAGAACTGGCGGCCAGACGCCCATAAGTTCAACAATTCGGACCTAGGAAACCCTCTTGACGGGTGGCCTGGCGAGCGATGGGTGAACACAAGCTCAGAGGGCGTTCGAGATATTATGAAAACCCGGCTTGATTTGGCGGCATCGAAGAATTGCGACGGAGTCGACCCGGATAATGTCGATGCGTATGGGAATGACAATGGGCTTAACCTCACCTCAGAAGACGCCGCTGGCTACGTTAATTGGTTGGCGGACGAGGCTCATTCTCGGAGCCTGGCCATTGGCCTCAAGAATGGCGGTGATATAATTGAGCGAGTGATCGACAAAATGCAATGGAGCGTCAACGAGCAGTGCGCGCAATACAATGAGTGCGATAAGTTTGTGCCCTTCATTGACACTGGAAAGCCGGTATTCCATATCGAGTACCCGAAGGGGGACGATGTAAACAATGACGACCCTGTTTCCGACGAACAGAAGCGGGCCTCCTGTGATTTTGATCAATCTGCCCACTTTTCAACATTGATGAAGAACATGGATCTCGATAACTGGTATCAGAATTGTTGATTATCCGACAGGATGCACGTCTAAGACATTTATCCTACTGTACTCAGGGACATTGGCATTGGTGATCTACCGTCCTCACAATACTTGTCAATGTGGTCGTGAGTCAAGTAGCAATCACTGGAGTAGATCAGCGGAGGAGATCATGGTGTATTTAAAGGGCTTTGGGACCACTCCACAGTAGGCAACTGATATATACCGTTGAATTCTAGGTTTAAAATGAAATTTAGTGTTTTCTACGCGTTCATAGCAGCGCTGATTCCGCTCTTTACCATGGTGTTAGCGGAGACAGAGGGCGAGTTCGGGGCTGGAGAGGAGGAGGCAAAGCTCAACTACTCAAAAGCCCTGAGTGAAAACTCGAGCAGGCTGTCGCTTATGGCTATCAGCGGCATTTCCATGTACGGCCTGTGCATGGCCGGCCACTGGGGACACTGTATACAAATAGGCGTAGTGTCTGCTACAGGTGCCTCTGTTGCCTACGACGTTGTGCCAAGGGCCAAGGACTATCTCACCGGCGTCGAAGATGCTGAGCTCTACCAGGTCCTGCGCGAAGGGCTTGTGGGTATGAAAGCAGGAGCACAACACGTGTTAGGCTACTTTCAAGCCGCCATCCAAGACGAAAACGACCTGTAGTTACGCTGCACCGAAATACATTCTTATTTGCTAGATCTGCTGATACACTTTTCTCCGCAGGGCAATAGAGCCCTGCAAACGATATCCATTTCTCCGAGGCCGGTCCCAAATAAATTCATCAAATCAAAGTGCTCTAAAAGACATTATCATAAATCGCCCTTGGTGTATCATACATGATACTGCTGATATAGAGGAACCCCCCAACCGGAGGTAGAAATAGATTACTATGCATTCGAGTATACGAGCAGCGCGGGTCTGTGGGTCACGCGGGACTAAAAGATGGTTCAGCAATACCGCGAAATGGCTTAAAAACCCTTACTACTTTTATGACCGTAAGTTTCTCTGAAATGCTGTATCTGTTCGAAGTTAACAAGTAGTCGCCGCTAAACAGCCGAGGCAGACTTTTGACCCGAACTCTGCGTTTGAGACCATGACCCGCGAGCAGCGGGTAGGGCTTGTGTTTGGGTCTCTAGGGTCTCGAGAGGCCAGCCGTAGAGACGCAGAGCAAAAAGCTCGGTTCATTGCTGGCGTCAAGGTCCCGGCCAAGCCAGAGGAGCCTACAAACTGTTGCATGAGCGGGTGCGTTAATTGTGTGTGGGAGCTATATAAGGACGAACTTGAAGAGTGGAGGCACATTCGGCACCTGGCAAAGGAGGCGCTAATGAAGAACCCAGCGAGTCCGTGGCCAGAGGATTTCGGGCCCGAGCCGGATAGAACGGGCGAGACAGCTGTACTCGAGACTCAAGACGAGGAGACCGATTCGTGGTCGGGCATTGACGTCAGCATTAGAGTATTCATTGAGACAGAGAAGAGGCTGCGCAGCAAAAAGAGCCAGCGTAAGAGTGAGCCAGCGCAGAGGGTGCAGAGCTCAGCCGAAGTCTCCAGCACGATTGCATCTACATCATCCCCATCTGGGAAGGCCGCTACGACATAATATGATAGAGCCTACAAGAGACCCTGTTTGACCCCTGTATATTACGCCTAAATTTTGAGGCTCAGAAATATTGTTATTCTCTATTTACCGGTACTCAGAGACCTACTGTAATGTACCATGTGCATATTCCGTAAGGTATTTATTTGTTCAGGGTGTAGTTGTGAGCCGTGCAGCGGTTGTATGACCTGGCCCGACCCCGACATGACCCCAGTCCATCAGTCCATGGACAACCCGCCATTATCGTGTAATTCACACAGCCCGCCCCACGTGTGACGAACGCAAAATTAGCTGCAAAGGTGGATTAGAGATAGATACCAAACTGCAAAATACCTTGGTGGCCTGCATAGACGTAATAAAATGGGTAAATCGTCGGACTCTGAGAGCTCCGACATTCCACTAGAACCAATGGGCGCAAACGACGAAGAGGCCCAGCGGCTTATGGACGAGGAGGACCTTGTCGTAACGCCGACTCCAGGAGCAGCTCAGAGATGGACAAAATCTTTTAAAGAGTCAATTCCAGGATGGAGAAAACCCTTTAAGGTGTTTGGTCCAATGCCAGGATGGTGCGAACAGGCGTGTGTCGGCATTTTCATCTTAGCCTTGTTTTCTATACCTCTCTGTTTCCTCTTCATTTTCGCGTTTGAGGCGATTGCCGGCACGGGCGACCAACCCTCCAAGGATGCTTCCCAGAGCGCGCCCACGGGGTCTGTATTCTCGAATGGGTTTGACATAAAAAACAACTGGGGGTCATATTCGCCCTATTTCTCGGATGAGACGCAATTTACCGGGATTGAAAAGCATGCTGTCGATACAGTGTTCGGCCCGCCTCAGGGGTGCGAGTTCAAGCAAGTCCATGTCCTCCACCGCCATGCCGAAAGGCTCCCCACCGAACACACCGGCGAGGGGATGGAAGAGGTAGCCAAAAAGCTCAAGAGCATGACTAAACCAGCATATAAGCCGCTCCAATGGCTCGAAAACTGGGATTACAACCTAGGCACGGCTCTATTGGTGCCCGTTGGAGTGGGCACCGAGTTCCAGTCGGGAGCACTCTTCTGGGCTTCTCACGGGCGGTTCCTGTACGGAGTCGACGATAAAGAGCACCTGTTTTACACAGACGACCTCAATGTGTATTCGAATGGCACCTCACGGCCCAAGCCGGTGATTCGGGCCACTACTCAGTCGCGAATTAAAACGTCTGCCCGTAGTTGGGCGGCCGGGTTCTTTGGCGTTTACGGGGGCCAGGAACATGCGCCAAAGGACACAGATGACCTTTATAAGCTGGTGCTGATGCCTGAGGAGGTAGGCTACAACAACACTTTGGCGCCCTACTACGCGTGTCACCCGGAAGATGACAAGGAGCCGCCTAAAAGAGCTGAAGCGTGGGCGGAAACGTATCTAAAGGAGGCCGCTATCCGGTTACAGGCCATTTTGCCAGGGTACGAGGGCTTCTCGGCCAAGGACGCACTTCAGTTGCAGCAGATGTGTACATTTGAGACGGCCGTGTATGGGACGTCTGGGTTCTGCGAATTGTTCACGGAGACGGAGTGGCGTGGGTTTGAGTATGCTCACGATCTTGGGTTTTTTGATTCGAGTTCATATGGCTCGTCGTATGGCGCAGCGTGGGGTTCTGGATGGGTGGCAGAGCTTCTGGCGAGGCTCGAGAACCGTCAGCTGGACGGTGGATATGGCACCAATTCTTCGTATACGGACCAGATTCCGCTGGACCAGTTGTTTTACCTGGACATGAGCCATGACTCTACGATAATTGCAGTTCTGACGGCCCTGGGCCTTGATTTCCTCGAAAAGGAGCTACCGGACAACAAGATGCCAGTGCCACGACAGTTTATTGCCTCGAGATTGGTACCATTTGGCGCACGGTTGTATGTTGAGGTTCTTGAGTGTGGCGATGAGACGAACGTCAGGCTGAAGCTCAACAATCGTGTTCTTCCATTGAAGGGGCTGAAGGCGTGTCCTAAAGCTACTGATGGCATGTGCGAGTATTCCAAGTTTGTCAAATCGTTGCGGAGTGCGTTAGACAAGATTGAGTATGACATGCTGTGTACTTAACTTATTTATCTACCATGTCTGGATCGTGTATTGGTACGCTGGATATGTGGTGCTACCGGTACTAACAGAATGTCTTTTAACTTACTATTCTTTGTAAACGGGGACATCTTTTCCACATACAACTAATTCGACAGTAAAATTATCATTCATAATTCTGATTTTTTCGATGTGAACCCCTTGTTACGGCGTTAGGAGATATTTGTTACAATGTAACCAGACATGGCAAGCATCACCGGCAGCTATCCAGGAACAGTACAATCAATTGAACGACCGCTTTAGCCAGCTTTTGGTCAGCAGAAGGAGACTCCAGACACACATATCAACATATGTACAAATAGTATATTGGCCAAATTTAATAAATAAAAATATTCAACGTATTTAACAGCCCCAATAATTGACTAATTATCATTGACCTCGTTGAGGATGCGAAGAATGTTAAGGAAAAGGTTAATAATATCCAAGTAGAGCGAAATGGCCGCTGCAACCTCGTCTTCCGGATGGTACCGCCGCATAATCAACTGCGTGTCCACCAATATGTACCCAGAAAACACAAGCGCCCCTACAATACTGTAGCCAAGCTCAACCTTGGAGTTGTATGGGAAGAAGAGAGCGATAAAACCAAATCCAATCAACCCCCACAGCGCAGCCCCAAGGTAGAATTGCAGCCCCGTCATGTCGTACTTGGTCTGCATAGCAAACACGGTAAGCCCAGCAAATACAATCAGCGTAATCGCCACCGCCTGAATTACAATAGAAGTATCATACAGCGACGAAATTACCCCCACTGAGTAGCTCTCCAGCAGCGTAAAGGCTCCCAAAAAGATCAAATTCGTCGGGTACGACCGCTGCTTGATAAATGCGCCAATCATCATGCCCATAGCACCAAAGAGCGACACGTAGAAAGCCCACAAGTGCGTCAGCGCCCACGTCTTGACGCCAACATTGAGGGAAATGACAGCGCCGACTACAGCCGTCGCCAGAAGCTGCACAGTGAGGATAGAGTACACCTTTCGCAAGAAAGCATGCCGGATTGGCACGGCACACTCCGAAACCGACGTCGAGTACTTGAAGTCGTCAGGCACATTGTCGCCTTCGGTACGTCGTGCCTCGCCTTCTCCGGGCTCCAGCAGAGGAGACTCCGCTGAGTAGTTAGGGGGCGCCGCTGGATAGTTTGACATTGTTGAGTGGCGATGTTGAGGTGCCCGGGAGATACCGACTACCTTGCGGCGCGCGCTATCGCCTGAAACGGCTTATCAGATCCATCGATCTGCAAACGTTGTTACAGATTTGTTACGCTGTTGCTAGCCTAGATGATCCCCTGCAATTATTATCTTCTACTTTCGAGCTGACTGCTCGGGAGGCAAGCCCTTCAACCCCCCGTGCCAATAAAGCTACCAAAAACAGCCAGGAGACATGGGTGTTAGGCCGGGCGTTTTTGCCATTATAGGTCTTTTCAGCGGTGTAGAGCTGGAAGGAAATGGCAGTAGTCACTCTAAATAACCACAGGCCTTGAATCATTACGGTAGTGGACTGGATGGGGGTATGGGGGGCTGGCCCCCCAAAGACGTAGGTAGCAGGTTGTAAGAGAATGCCGTTACATTGTAAAACGGTGGTGGACGTTTCGGGGTTGCATGCCTAGAGCTAAACGACGAGCAGCATGCTAAAATAGCCGCGAGGTCTTAAGTCATTAGTGAGCCATGCGACTGGAAAAGGCAGTCTGGGAACTAGCCCATGGGAGTTTGGCTGGCGTAACCCGTTGTAACAAACCGCTACTACTGCGCAACTAGGGGATCTGCGGTGTGGTCAGGTTACCATTCTGATTGCCAGAGCGAGTACCATAACGGAAACAGCTAGCACGGCGGACTTTTTAGGTTCTCGCGAACACCGCTGGTGAAGCGTGATGTTTCTACGCAGGCCCGCCAGCAGCTCCCGGGTAGAGATCGATACGTCGACCAGGTACTTGCCATTTATAGTCTTCTTCTGGCGGTCATTCTCCAAAGTACATGCCAGCAAGCGAATATATGAGGAAAGGTTCTCCTTGACCACTGCCTCCGAAGGTTTAGGGGCGGTAGAGCTGAGCGCTGCACTCATTTCAAACACGCTCTCCACGGCCGAGGCAACCAGCTCGACCGATTCGTCGGGGTTATGCTGCAACACCTTGAGCGCAGGGATGATACGGCGGCCCAGCGCCCACAACTCTGCGATGCGGTTGGCCAGATCGACCATGTCACGGTACCTGTACCGGGCAAGGTCTTTTACGACATAGGCGACAAATACCTCGATGCTGACCTGTTCGAGGTACGCCTCTCTATAGCTGGCGGGGTCCTCCTGGAAGTGGACCCCTTGGAGAAATGTCTGCTTCCACAAATAGTCCCGCGCGTCCAGCACGCTGCGGAGCCGGCTGCTGGTGGAGTGGAGCACAGGGATGTCTGCGGGGTGTACTGTCTCCAGTATCTGCACCAAAATCGGCTCTGGAAGGTCTACTAGCCCCATGGCACACGCAGTAGTCTCGGCACGTCAGTTGACAGGACAGAAATGCGAATTTTATATGGCCCACTTAGCAGTCCTCGCTGTGCATGATGCATAACGGCACTATGCATAACCGTTCGCAGTTAGGTCCCCACTCAAGCCTCGCCATTGGCCATTGTGTTTTTGCCTTGACCTCCCTCCATAGTTGATTCATGGCTGGGCTATAACATCTCAGGTTGGCCGTACCATTCATAGTTTGGCGCCATCCTACCCATGATCCAATATATTGTTAGGCCGCTGGGAAATTTGTTACGCTGTAACCATTGCTGTAACCAACTCCGATCATGGCTTTAGCCATTTTCAGCTACACCAAAACAGTATCACAATCCAAATGCTTCCTTAGCATATGGGATAGTGCCTGAGCAATGCTAATTACAGTAATTTGGCAATAGTGGTTCCGTCGTTCCCGCCGTTCCGTAGTTCAGTCGTCATCTCATTAATAAATAAATAAATAAATACATAGTACCAGTTCTTAGAAAGCTTAAAATTACATACGTTTTTAGTTGTGGAGTCGCTTCTCGTAAGAGTGGAGCGAGTGAACGCCACCCTCAAGCTGGGCAGAAGCAGTTCGGTACTCGAATCGAACCTCACCGTCGTCAACAGCCTTTCGCAGCTCAACCAGGCTCTTGACACCCATGTCCTGAAGACCGTGCTGCAGACCGTAGGTCAGGTATGGCACGAACTTGGTGATGGAGCCTCGGTCAACAACGTTGCCAGACACACCCTGGGCAACAAGAACCTTGTCACCCTCAGAGAAGTATCGCGAAGTGGCAGCGTTCGAGTCGACACCAGTCTTCTGCATAGCGTCAATGGAGCCCATACCTCGGTAGGCCTTGAGTCGCTGACCCTCACGGTAGAAGTACTGGCCCGGGGACTCGGTGGTACCGGCAAGGAGACCGCCCATCATGACACAGGAAGCGCCAAGAGCAAGAGCCTTAGTGATGTGGCCAATGTTCTGGATACCACCGTCAGCAATGCATGGCACGCCAAACTGGTTGGCAAACTGGGTCACGTTGTAAACAGCAGTACCCTGTGGTCGGCCAACAGCCATAACCTCCTGGGTAATGCAAATGGACCCAGAGCCCATACCGATTCGGAGACCGTCGGCACCGGCAGCAATGAGGCTGGCAGCCTGCTCTCGGGTAACAACGTTACCGGCAATAACCTCAAGGTCTGGGAAAGTCTTCTTGATCCACTGGATGAGCTCGATCTGGAAGACAGAGTTACCCTGGGAGGAGTCAATGACAACAACGTCAAGGCCAGCGGCGACGAGCTTCTCGAGTCGCTCTCGGTCGTCTGGTCGAGTGCCAATGGCGGCACCGCACAACAGCTGCTTGGAGTCTGGGGTCTTGGATGCGTTAGGATAGTTGTGGTTCTTCTTCAAGTCGGTTCGCGAGAGCAGAGCAACAATGTTGCCCTCAGTGTCGACAATTGGAAGCTTGCCCTTCTTGGACTTTCGCAGAACCTCGTTGGCGATCTTGAGGGTGACACCGGACTTTTCGAGGGTGACAAGGTCGGTGGTCATAACCTCAGTGACTGGAGTAGAGTCGTCCTCGTGGAACTGGATATCTCGGTTGGTGACGATACCAACGAGCTTGCCTGGCATCTTGCCGTTCTCTAAAAAAATTGTTAGTCATTTGGATTTTTTTTTCTTCAGCAGAGAAAAGAGACATTGCAGATCAGAAATGATATCATTATCTCCAAGGCTGTTAGGCCACATGCAGAAGAACGAAAGTTATTAAATGATTGTTTTGACATCATTTGCAAACATATTCTCTTCTCTGGTTCAATTTTTTTGGGGGTAACTTACCAGTAACTGGGAAACCAGTGAAGCCGAGCTTGGCCTTGAGGGCCTTAATTTCTCCCACGGTCATGTTAGGAGAGACCACCACTGGGTCGGGAATGAAGCCGTTCTCGTACTTCTTGACCTTGTGGACCATCTGCGCCTGCTCGTCGGCAGTGCAGTTGTGGTGGATGATACCGATACCACCGAGGAGAGCCATGTGGATGGCCATCTCGGACTCGGTGACAGTATCCATTGGGGAAGAGACCAGCGGAGCCTTGAGCGTGATTCGCTTCGTGAGCTTCGCGTCAATGCTCACCTCGCTCGACGGGAAGTTGATCTTGCCCGGGAGAATGAGGAGATCATTGTAGGTCAGTCCGCCTCGGATGTTGGAGTCCATGAGGGTGTGGACGTCCAAGCCATCCTTGGACTTGTACTCGTTGAGGTACTCGAGAGCCTTGGAGCAGTCTTTGAAAGCGGACATTTTTCTCTTTTACGCGGGGAAGATTTCAACTACCAAAGGTGGACAAGTTTACTCAACCAAAAAGTATAAAAGTCTTCCAAAAAAAAAAAACCTCAAGGCGAATCTCGAGGTTTAAATACTCTCATGGCTCGCCGCTTAAAATTTTTTCCCGGGCTCGCATGCACGGTAAAGTACAAAAACGGCCATTTGTTGTCCGTAATTGTTCCGGAAGCGGAACCCACCGGCCTTAACCATATGTGCGCTACACGCTTATTGCAAACTTGTATATGATGAGTAATATCAATGATCTTTTAAATGATGCGGCTCTATATATATCTCTATGCCAGCCGGAGGTAGCTGCGGCGAGCTGGAATTAAACAAGGCGTATTATGGTAACTTCTTCTGGTACTTGGATACAGTACTACGTAGGTAGGTAGGTAGGTTTAGACGATCGGCAGTACCGTTGCATAATAATGGGCGCCAGTGGTCTCACTATGCCAAATTGGCAACGGTGCCAATTTTCAATATCTGGTACAATAGAACAGTAATCCGTATCATATAAGAATCTGAGTATACTGCCCTAAGCGATTTGGGTCAACAGTCGTGATTTTTATCCCAGGATTTTATATCAGTAACTACCCAGTACCGGTAGTGAAAAATATAATTTCAGGGGTTACCTGTAGTGGTAGGACAACACAGTATATTCACCAGATTTTGTAACCATTGGTTTATTGGATTGGACCACCTGGGCATTGAATTACGGTGCTGGATTGGATTACTGGACAATAAGCTCATCGATTTGTTGCTTTCATAGCTCCAGTGCCAAAGTGATACAGGGCAATGGTAAATGCCATCTCTTAAACTACCTGCACCGAATACAACTACCGTATGTACTACGCAATTCACTATATGATTTATTGCAAAGAGCACAATTAAAGCACAATTATAATAGCGCTAGCTCCCGCAATATTTTGCAATGGCAGCTAAACACCAACGATTTAACATCGTGTGGTGAAATAACCGACAGGCTGATTTTTCGCGATCGACGCACCCCAGGCGGAGACACGAAAGCCACTGCAGTCGACAAACAAGAATGAGGTCGGCTTCGAGACGGGCAGCGGTCCCAGTGCTGCCTGAGAGCGAAGGTACGATCCCCTATAACCCCAAAGCGCCCACTAACCCAGCAGAATCGAAATACAAGCAGAAATGCAAGGACCTGCGGAAGCGTATCCGCGAGATTGAAGAGACCAATGAGACCATGGCGGTCTCGATTGAGCGCACCAAGCGCGCCATCCAGCGAATCCGACTTGAGCGCGCGCTCATGATGGAGAAGCTCGAGGAGAAGACGCTGCTGAAGGTGGACGACTCTGACGGGACCCCTTCCCCGCCGCCTTCGCCTATCCCTAACGAAGCGCTCAAGCGGCGCGAAATGTCGCCCTCGCTGTCGGTGCAGCCGCCTTCTACCACGGGCACGCCGTCGTCGCCGGGGGAGAAGAAGCCTGCCAAAAAGGCACGTGATCCGAACCTGCCAAAGCGGCCGCAGAACCGGTATAGAATATTCTGCGAGGTAGAGAAGGAGACGCTCAGGAAGAAGATGGAGGAGACGCATCCTGGGGAGAGCTACGACCTGAACAAGGTGATGGCGGAGGCGTGGAAGGAGCTAGGCGAGGATGAGCGCAAGAAGTACGACAAGCTGTACGACGAGGCCCGGGCGCGGTATGTGACTGAGATGGCGCAGTATTCGTCGCCGCATCCGACTGAGTCTGTGCAGCGGGAGCGGAAGATTGCCGAGAAGATGCAGAAGGAGCTGGAGGCCAAGGGGACCCCGGTTAACGTAGAGCTCAAGGGAGATGCGATCAAGGAGGAGGGTGATGAGGAGCATGAGCGGGAGGAGAGTGCTGGGGTGGAGCTTGGTACGATCGACTCCAATTCGACGACCGTTGCGGCCCAGCATCACTCGGAGGACGAGGTGATGGACGACATTCCGTCTTCTTCGCAGCCCCAGGACGATCAATTGGTCTCGGAGCCATAATTATTTATTCTAATAAATCATCTTCGTTAAAATACGTGACGAGTAGTTGTATCCATCTGGCGAATTGGCTATGCAATGTTCTGATGTTATCTTACGGGCCGCAATGTATGGTACCAGCTTTGTTACTCACTTGCAATGTGTGTTGTACCAGCTTTGTTACACTCCCGGCACCGTAACAAACACACATCTCTACTGCTACTAACGATACTCTCTCTGCTCCCATGGTCCGTGGTATAGATCGTATATGCTCTATATGGGTAATATCTGATTTAATCACATTATTCACTTGTATGGTCTATATAATGCTACGCCGTGCTTGGTGTGTAATGTGTGGTAACAGGTTATACCCAGGACTGACAACCCAGAGTATATTTTATTGAAAAATAGGCTTATAACACTTATTAGGTGCATTTATATTATACTAGCACAATTGGAGTGCCAATGGTTGTTCATGGCTGTAACTGGCGCCCATGGAACGTGGAGTTGTTACAGCGCTCCCAACAGCGTAACAAGCATATTCTGTTACAGCGCAACATGCAAGCTGATTGAACACGATACCTCAGTTGACCAACGGAGAGATGACACGGGGGTCTGGGGGCTGGCCCCCAGCTACGGGGGGTTTGGGGGGCAGGGCCCCCCAAGTAGCCAAGAGAGCAACGGCAATTAAGGCAGTTTGGCAATGCAACTGGCGCCCATGCAAGGGAACGTGGAGTTGTTACAGCGCTCCCAACAGCGTAACAAGCAATGTCATTACACCGCAACATGCAAGCTGGTTGAACACGATACTTCCATTGACCAACGGAGAGATGACACGGGGGTCTGGGGGCTGGCCCCCAGCTACGGGGGGTTTGGGGGGCAGCGCCCCCCCAAGCAGCCAAGAGCAACAGCAATTAAGCAATGCGAGATAAATAGTGTTACGGTTATTCTATATCCATCATGTCAGTGTCGTCAGGCGAGCCCTCTGTGGGCGCTATAGGCGGGTCCTCGCGCGCCGGCGGGGTGGAATTGTGGAACTCTGTTCTAAACTCCATCATCGGGGCCGAGGGAATGTCCTGCTCGACCATCTCCTTGGGCGGCGTGAAGCTGATGAGCTCCATGTATATCTTGTTGTTCTTCGACGCCAGAACGGCCACCTTCTCGTCCTTGAACGCGACGCGCCACACCGAGTCGAACTGGCTCGACAGGTCGCGGATGGCCCGCCCTGTGGTCATGTCCCACACCCTTACGCGGCCGTCGCTGCCTCCGCTGACAATCCGGTTCTCATCAAACTGCAGCGACGTCACAGAGTTGTCGTGGGCCGCGAACCGGTGCACGCACGTGTATGTACTGAGGTCCCACACCCTGACGGCGCCGTCCGAGCCGCCGGAGACGAGCACCGTGTCCTTCATCTGGACCTGGCCCACGAGCGACGTGTGGCCCTGTAAAACGCCGAGGCATTCGCCCGTCTCGGCGCTCCACACCCGTACAGAGGCGTCGAGTGACCCTGTGGCAATCCTGACACCGTCAAAGGCGAGACAGTATATCTGCGAAAAGTGGCCTGCCAACGTGTGAAGTAGCGTTCCGTCCGAGATACGCCATACTTTGGCGGTGAAATCGTAGCTCCCCGAGACGCATATATCTCCATGGACCTCGAGACACCGCACTGAGGAGCTGTGGCCCTGCAGAACTCTACGACAGGACCCTCGTTGGAGGTCCCACACGCGGATCGTCGTGTCCCGCGACCCGGAGACGGCCGTCGTAGCGTCGACCATCTCAAGGCACCGCACAGTCGAAGAATGTCCGCGCAGTATTTGGAGGCAATTGCCCGACTTGAGGTCCCACACCCTCACGTCGCGGTCACAACCACCGCTAACCAGCGTATTGTCGAGCAGCGTGAGCGCCCAAACGCCCATAACGTGGCCAAACAGCGAGCGCAGCATTTTGCCGTCCTCGCGGAACACAAAGATCTTGGAGTTGTCGAGCGCAATGACAATGTAGCGGTTGGACATGATGAGCGAGGTCACAACGCCCGGGTTTGAAATGACATAGCGCGCCGCCAAACGGCCCCCAGAGTTCCACGCTGCATTAAGCATGTACTGGTGCTTAAAATGGGACCGGTACGAGGTGGCGATGGGCTTTTTCGTCGCCTCGGGGTCGTACTGGGCCTCGGCGAGCTCGTCGAGCGCGGCACGGTCCGCCACGACGGAGGGCATGCGCGTAGAGGCGCGGTGCTGCAAATGGCTGATGTTGACGGCCGCCGAGAGGCGCCGAAAGTGGTGCGACTTGCACAGCTCCTTCCAGGTGAGGTCGTCGCTGAGAATCAGGTACCACAGCCGCGACACCTGCGACGCCCGCGCCAGCGTCTGCGGGTCGTCAATGTACGACAGGATCTTGAAGGAGATTTCGCGCGGGAGCACTTCAAAGGGGTCTTTTTTGAGCAGCGGCGCGATGAACTCCTGGGTCGCGGCCAGCACATCGCGCTCGCAGGGCTCGAGGAGCCCCTGGAGGAAGCGCTTTTTGCTTGGTTCGTCGAGCTGGAAGAAGTACTCTTTGACGTTGGCGAAGATGTGTTCGCTGAGCGGCACGAGCTTGGGGTTGGGCTGGCGCGACGACGCCGGGTGGTTCCCGGAGAAGTCGAGGTCGCTGAAGAGCGCCCTCGCCGCGCTTTTGCCCTCCCCTGCCTGCTGCCGGTCCTTCTCCGGGGAGAGCCGGAGCTCTGAGATTTGGTGGTCGGAGATTTGGCTGGTGATCTGGGGGTCAATGTGCGGCGGCGAGAGGGAGCCCATCGGGGTTCGCGAGCGGTAGCGCCCAGTGAAGATGCTCGGGGTCGGAGAGGGTGCTGGGGTAGGCGGCGACGACGAGCTGTCGGCAGGGACTAGCTCTGGCGCGGTTCTGCTGGTACGGGAGGAGACGAACTGGTTCCTCATTTTTTTTATTTAACCAAACAAGACAAGAGGAGGGTATCGTGATCTTTCACAGCAAAGCCAGCGTTACCGCGTTACCGCTTCAGAGGGACAAAAATCACCGCGATGTAGCAGTTCAAAACAGTACGACACACACAGGACAACCAGAGTCAGGTGTTACGTTTGGTTACGCCTCGTTACGCCGCGGGGGCTTGGTGGTGCTTGGTTACACTGCTTGGCCTTGGCGGGCGTGGAGAGAGATATTGCGGCGAGTAATTCGAAACACTCGCTAAACTCGCTTATACACAAAAAAAACAGCGAGCGATTTCCTTCTGCTGGCGAATTCCTCGTCGTGAGTGCCGGTTGGCGAAAACTCGTCAAAAAGCTGTCGACTGTCGATCGCGGGCGCTGCTTGTTGGTCTATCTCAGAGACAAACGACCACGGCACTATATGTTGGTTCCCAGATTGTTGGGCAGAGACAAGAGAACACCAGACAACAGTGTATAATGTGTATATCCCGACTGTGAAGAAGAAAGGGGGTATATAGCGACCGGGGTTCGTGCAGTGGTGGCGGCAGTAGAACAAGGGCCGCACAGTTCAAAAAACGGCGTGCCTGTTACTGGACTGCTGGTTACTGGGCTGCTGGACTGATGGTTACTGGACTGCTTTGGGGGTATTGGTCAATATAATTGGAAGGCTGGAGCGTATAAAACACCGCACGCCCGGACTCTCCAACTACTGTAGCGTAATAAGAGGAGGTTGCGTATTATTTTGAGTTCCCTCCCGGCGGTACTTGATGGGTGTCTACGCGAATGATAGCCGGTGCCAAATACGTGCCGATTGCTTTGATTCAAGGCTTGTTGGCCAGCTTGGCGGGTGACAAATTACAATTTCCGAGGCGGCTGTTGCGACAATTGGCCCTTGTTGCGCATTGTCGGGGGGCGACTTGGGCCATTGGCGCCCCTCCGACATTGCGTACCCACTAAACCCATTAAACCCCTTTCTGCTTGTACTGGTATCCGCCGCCCTAGTTACCACTACAGTAGTACGCACTGCGCAGTAGAGCCGCCTACAGGGAGCTGCTTGTTTGAATAAAGTTTGGGACGTCTCAGCCTGCCTGTCGTACGTTCATTCCGCAACAGCCTTTTCTCTCTCTGCAGTCGATTACAAATCGATACCCAAAATTTCATACCCTTTCTCTCTCTCTCTCTCTCTGTACCGGCCCTTAGGTAGCTCGTAAAAATGTCCCCGATTCTTTATACTGGTGATACCCTGCGGCTGAGAGCAGACATCAATAATGATCTGGCGACCACGCTTGTCAAGGTCATTAGCGACTGGAAGCACACCGACAAGGGCGAAATGCTGCCCGAGGTGGTGCCTCCAATCGCGCCGCTCTCGGACAGCCCCCAGTACCTCAACGTCACGGCTAAGCTTTTCCTGCCCCGGGACGCTACGCCGGAGCAGGCCGCCGCCAGCGTTGAGGGCGCCATTAAGACCTACCAGTCCCTCGGGCGGGACCACCGCATTAAGCATTTCATTCTGTCGATCCAGGGAGTCAATTTCGCCGACGATGAGCCCAACGACGGCGGCGTCTCCATCTCGGACGACTACATCTTCAACATTTGGAAGGCGGTCACCGCCAAGGGCGCCGAGTACGGCGATCTCATCGAGGAGTACGGCCTCTCGGAGCTGTCCACGGAACGCCTCCAGACCCTTTTGCACACTATAGACACCACCGCCCAGGAGGTACCCATCCCTGTCATTGACCATATCAATGCCATTGACTGCTGTGCGCTCCCGCCAACGCTGATTTCCATTTCGCGGGAGCGGCAGATCAAGTTGCTTGCTCACCACGATCCGGAGCGCATGCTGCCTGACAACCAGCTTTCTACGATTACCGACACCCTGGGGCTGGAGGAGAATTACAGCTGGGACTGGATCATGCGCATTACGTCCATTGTCAAGGACCGGCAGGTGCTTTCTGGCACTGAGTATTTTGTTAGCCTTTCAAAGAGGTAGCATATAGATAGACACCAACAACTCTTTGACAAATGAACATATATCCAATGCTCTTTCACAAATGATAGCTGCATAACTGCCTTGTACAATTGAACATTAAATATGGCTTTAAATGCCAAACAGCATTGTGATGCCTACCTTGTACAATTGAACATTTAAACACAAACACCATTGTGATGCCTACCTTGTACAAACATTTAAACATGGCATTAAATGCCAAAATCATTGTGATGGTTAAATACCATACTCTGCTACATAATCAACGACAACATTAACCATCGCAACCAAAATCTCAACGGCAATCAGTACAATGACAATAAACTCAAGGTACTCCTCGTGCGCATGGCCCAGCTGCTCCTTGAGCATTTGCAGCAAATCCCCAATCACCTCGAGCCGCGTATTCAATAACGACACCCGCTGGTTAATCTCCAAATACCCCCGCGTCGCCTGGTAAATCGGCTCCAGGTGCGGCTCCGACCACATGAGCTCGGGCGAGTCTAAAATCGAGCCATGCAGATTAATGTTGATGCGCAGAATAAATAGCTCGCCTATGCTCTTCATAATGTCCTTGCGGTTCATGTTGATCTTGCCCGTCAGCGCAACCTCCTGCGGAAAGTCCTGCGTATCGTCAATCGTATTATCAACCAGCTCTTCAAATAATGAAATCTTGACACTCTGGGCTATGGCGTGCGATATCGACAGCTTGATCATGTAGTTGCTGTTATCCCTCAGCGTGATGAAGTCGTTGTATATCCGCGGCTGGTAGCTCTTCGTCACATAGTAGTTAAACTCCTCCACCTGGACATCCTCCTCCGAGAGCTTCTCACACTCAAACCGCGCCATCTCCCTCAAAAACCGCTGCTCCTCCTTCTCCGTAAACCCCCACAGCACTACGACGCCGTAATCAAACAGGAAAATGTCGCTCCTGCCGTCGTAGCTGACATCAATCTCCCCTCCTTCGTCATCCAGCCGAATGAGATCATGCCGCGCCTCGCTCTCGCCCTCTCGGCGGTACGAATACGGAGTGTAGAGGCACTCGTCAAACAGCTTTGGGGCCGCATTGTGGTGCTTCCGCCCGGCCAAAAACCGGCTCAGATCCCGCATCTTGTACGATCCAGCCGTACAGTACGCAGTGACCCGCGGGAGCATCGATCGGTGCGCCTTGCCCAGTCTCTCGGCGTCCCTCCGGGCCGAAGGGTCCTTGATCCGGGTCACCTGGGAATAGACGTCCCGCCCAGACTCTTCGTCGTCCAGATGCGGCTCATCCGGCAGCAGCTTGAGCTTCTGCGTCGTGTACGAAGTACGCTGAGGGCCAACTCTGTGCGGCGCTACCTTCGGGGGAGGGTAAGTGCGCTTCTTCCTCGAATCAGGAAAGTCGCTCCGACTTCGCGACATGTGAGGCTCTAGGTGTGCCGTGTGGGCACGACCTATACTCGGGCGGTCCCCATTAGGGGTCCCGTCTATCAGCGGAGTGCGCTCGTCATCCGCCATGTTATTCTATTCGCTCGCCCTATCGGACCGGGTCTGTGTGTGAAGAAGTTGAGCTTATCTTTGTTCCCAAACGATCCTCACCACACCGCCGCCTCCCCAGACGGCCGCACCGTTGGACCTCTAATGGGGCTGGATATCCGGGGGTTTTCTAATGTAATTGAATGCAATTGAATGTAATTGAGTAATTGAGTAATTGTTCGGTGCGATCCGCATAAGCCGCATGAGCCTCACGGGCCGCACTGAATTACACAAGAAATTTTGGTACGACAGGTCACAGAGCAAGGGTATCAGCTTCGGGTGCCGGCACGGCGTAGTTGGAAGTTGTAGATTCATTGGCCAAGGTTTGACTGTAAAAGAGAGCAATTGCTATCAATGGCCATTCACGGCTTGAGTACACCTGCAAGGCTGCTGTAATATCTGTACAGTGTAGTCCATTTGGAGACCCCGTTATTTGTATATGTACCAGTACAGTGCCGTGGTGTAACAAGCTGAATGATTCTAGAATGCATTAGTCTCCCTTTGATCGGCTGGGCTGGTGTGGTTACTGGAGTTGTCGAATATTCTGAAGCACTCCTCCTCCTTCTCCTCATGGCGCTCCTCTTAGTCTTATGGGCCTTGTTGGTTATCATTTTCCTCTTGTCGGTCTTACTCTGGAGTGCCGCTACCTGCTCCTTCTTCTTCTACTCTTCCTCCTCCTCCTCCTCTTGGGGATCCTGGCCTTCCTCCCGAGAAGGTGCGAGGCTGATCCGGGATAGATTTGTACAGAGGAATTCCCTCACTCATGGTGCCACCAGATGCCATCAATTTATGATCCGGCAAGGTTGGAGCTTGTATACGATGCCAATGTGCCGATCTGCATTTCGACGGGGCTTTAGCTTGGAGATAATTTCGCTGCCTATTTGGTTGGAATGTCGTCTCCATACGCAGGAAGGAAGACGGTGAGCTTGGTCAACTTGTAATCGTTTCCGACACTCCTTAGAACGTTGAAGTGGCCCTCACGCCCTTGATCGATGTCAATTGTAAAGTCTTTTAACTTTTCTAGTGAGAGAGCCGCCAGCATTAGGTTTCTCGCACCCTGCTTGCTCTCCACGCCCATGACATGGCTTCGACTAGACCCCAGTACATGAAGTCACACATGCGCTGGCACACGCGCTCATACTCGTCCGTTTGGACAAGAGTCGACTAAATTGGCTTGTATACAAGCTCAGGATGGTTGAGCCGAAAAGATGAACTATAAAGCCCATCGGTAATGGTGATATTCTTAGAGATTGGTGCCACTTAGATTATCACGGTTAGGCATGCTTTGCCCTTAAAGGTTACATCTTCAAATAGATAATAGAGATGTTGGTTCATCGTTGGTACTTCTCTAAACAGATTGATTCGTGCTGACGAGTGCTTCGATTTCTATGACTGGAGTGGACAGCTTCGGGGAAGAAGCGTTTATATATATAATTTTCCCATGAGCACTTACAACTTAATCTCTGTCGTGTACATGTGACAGTAGAAAGTGAAAAATCTTGGAGAATTCCATTGCCGATAGCTGTTACGCGGATCGTATTCATACTGGAGGCAAGTGTTGAGAGATGGCTATGTCGGGGGATTTGGACTTATTTATAGTTTCCTTCGACAAACTTTACAGGAGTTGTACAGCAGGTCCATTGCGTCTATTGTAGGCGGTACTGTACCGTTGTTGCGCACCAGCCATAATTGGGGCCATGAATCGAGCTTTAACATTTCACACTGCATCCTCCAAACTCATCTCACACAATTCGCTAGGTGCTGTATGATAAGCTCGTACATCAACGTCCCAGAGGAAAGCAACTACAGTGCTGGTAATAAGTGTTCCCAAATATGGGCTTGGATTACTTGAAGCGGTGGAGTGGCGTATTGACGCCCTGGCTTTCGAATGTCATCAACGAAAAAGTTGAAAAACTGAAGCGGGAAGACGCTAGAGGTTGAAAGACTATCAGCACACTTTACCTGAAATATCAATGGACTATTTAATTAGCCGATAATTGGTTGATATCTACGGTAACCCAGCCAGGGCGTGCTGATAGCAGGGAGCCGCACGCCGCACAGTGGTTAAGTTAACGCGCGCGTGGAACGCACGGCTGAAGCTTATCGAAATTTTTTTTTTTGAAATTTCAAACGGCCCAAGAATTCAACTCTCCCCCCTTCCATTCTCCGATCAGAAAGACTTGAAATGAAATACGTGGTTGTATCTGGAGGTGAGTGACGGCACGCGACTTTATAGGAAGGCGGACGGCTAACGGGATGCGGCAGGTGTCATTAGCGGCATTGGAAAGGGCGTCATTGCGTCGTCGACGGGCCTCTTGCTCAAGACGTACGGCCTGAAGGTCACTTCGATCAAGATTGACCCGTACATGAACATCGACGCCGGTACCATGTCTCCCTTGGAGCACGGCGAGGTGTTCACCCTCGACGACGGTGGCGAGGTTGACCTCGATCTCGGTAACTACGAGCGGTACCTCAACATCACCCTCACCAAGGACCACAACATCACCACGGGCAAGGTCTACCGCCACGTGATTGAGAAGGAGCGGAGGGGCGACTACCTCGGCAAGACGGTCCAGATTGTTCCTCATCTGACCAACGCGATCCAGGACTGGATTGAGCGGGTTGCCGAGATCCCAGTCGATGGCGACAACGAGAAGCCTGACGTGTGTATCATTGAGCTCGGTGGCACTGTGGGCGACATTGAGTCTGCTCCGTTTGTTGAGGCGCTGCGACAGTTCCAGTTCCGAGTTGGCGTGGACAATTTCGCACTGATCCACGTGTCTCTGGTGCCGGTTATTCACGGTGAGAAGAAGACCAAGCCCACCCAGGCCGCCATCAAGGACCTGCGAAGTCTCGGTCTGACCCCGAATCTGATTGCGTGCCGGTGTGCCGAGGAGCTCGGAGAGTCTGCCATTAACAAGATCTCCATGTTCTGCCACGTTGGGCCGGACCAGGTTTTGGGCGTTCACGACGTGAACTCCACCTACCATGTGCCGTTGCTGTTGGAGCAGCAGGGCCTGTTGCGGTTCTTCATTGACAAATTCAAGCTGAACCAGCTCGATGTCTCTCCGGAGCGAAAGGAGAAGGGTCACGGGCTTTGGAACCGGTGGCGAAAGCTTACCGAGTCCCACGACAAGTCGTTCGAGACCGTTAGCATTGCTATCGTCGGCAAGTACACTGATCTGCAGGACAGTTACATTTCCGTTGTAAAGGCTCTCGAGCACTCTGCGTTGCGATGCCAGCGACTGCTCAAGATCATTTGGATCGAGGCTACCTCGCTCGAGTCCGACTCTGTCGATCCAAAGACCTACCACGAGGCCTGGAGCGACCTCGTCAAAGCCGACGGTATTCTCGTCCCCGGTGGCTTTGGCACCCGAGGTGTCCAGGGTATGATCGAGGCCGCCAAATGGGCCCGAGAGAACAAGGTGCCTTACCTCGGTATCTGCCTTGGTTTCCAGGTTGGTGTCATCGAGTACGTCCGAAACGTCATGGGCCGATCTGGCACCCACTCGATGGAGTTTGACGAGCACAACCCTGACCCTTGCATTGTTTACATGCCAGAGGTTTCGCGAACCCACTTGGGTGGCACTATGAGACTTGGTCTGCGGCCGTCCATTTTCCAGGAGGGAACCGAGGACTCTAAGCTGCGACGGCTTTATGGTGGCAGTGAGACCGTCATGGAGCGACACCGACACCGATACGAGGTTAACCCGAAGATGGTGCCAGAGTACGAGAAGGCCGGTCTGCGGTTTGTTGCCAAGGACGAGACTGGCGAGAGAATGGAGGTGTTCGAGCTCAAGGACCATCCATACATGGTCGGCTGCCAGTATCACCCAGAGTACCTTTCGCGGGTGCTTGATCCATCTGAGCCGGTCCTTGGTCTGGTTGCTGCTGCCTCCAAGAAGCTGGATGTTGTCATGGAGGCCCAGCTCAAGGGCTCTGAGGAAGGTGTCGTTGTCAACGGTGACTTCTAAACTCCAAACCTCTACCCTAATAGGATAGATTATTGGTTATGATCATATAATCCTTATTATTATCATGTGTTATGTATTATAGAAACTAATGAACTGAATAGAATAAACCTCTCCACGACGACCCATCTTCTTCCTGTTCACCTTAATTAACCTTTGCTGCTTGACCCATGCGTCGAAATAATAGATTTTATCTTATTTAATATTTCCACTTATCGTGGCTCTCCGGTAGAACGGTAGGTCGAACGCTGGTCTAGGGCTTATCAAGTGCAGTTGGGTGTTCAGCCGTACTGAAATTTTTTTTATCTAAACGTCGGCTCAACTCAACTTGCATCACTACCGACGACAATAGATATGGGCAAAGGACCTAAATCGGGGACTGAGTCTACGACTCGGAAGCACAGAGTAAGTTCGTTCCCTTGCTTGATAAATCCCTGTTACTAATCATCGCTGTAGTATGTGTCGTTCCGAGAAAAAGTCGATTCGATCAAGATCGATCCAGTCCGAAGGACGAGGAAGAAGATTGTCGACTACACCCCGGACCAAGAATCTTTTTTCATCACAGCCTTTGACCATCATGTTGAGATGAACATTACAGCGAACTTTACCGAGTTCGTAGACCAATGTGCGCCTCTGTGCCAGAGCCTTCCACAGCTGATCTATCACCAGAAGGAAATCATGGCCCTGTTGGAGAAGTACATCAAGGTCAAGGATCCCAATTCATTAGAGCCATTATTGGAGTAAGTATTCACCTTTTGCCTTCTTATTCAAGGCCACTACTAACACTTATAGCCTTGTGACGCATTTTGCGCATGATCTTGGCCCGGACTTTGAGCCTTACTTTGGATCTACGCTGAATATGCTCATTGATCTCTGCTCCACTAATCAGAATATCGATGTCATCCAATGGTCGTTCAATTGTCTTGCATATTTATTCAAATACCTCTCTAGATTGTTGACTACAGACTTGCGGCCAACTTACAACGCAATCTCAAAGTTGCTCGGTAAACAGCATCAAAAGTCATTTGTCGAACGGTTCGCTGCTGAGTCCCTATCCTTTTTGATAAGAAAATGTACCGGAGAGTCCTTGACACTGATTGTCGAACACATCTTCTCTGAGCTTCTGCAATCTCGGTCCGAGGAGTACGTTCGTACTGCCATTCTTCTCTTGACAGATTCCATGCTGAGCACAGGTGAGGCTCTCCACTCACGCACTGCCTCGATTTTCAATACCATATTGGATACCTGTGCGCCACACACGGGCGATGAGGAGCCATTTGCCGCAGAATTTGTTGCAGGTGTCGCCGCTGGCGTGCTGCACCACACCCGAGCAGATACCGCCAAGGTACTTTACGAGGTCTCATACAGCTATATCAAGTCCCACAGGGATGGTAGCAAGCTTGTATATTTGAAGCTGCTATTTGTGCTCGCTGGTCTCCGAAAGGGTTCCCGCGTGTCGGACTGGAGTGAGCTCTATGTCAATGCTCTCGACCTGCTGACAGTGGTTGGAGAAGAAACAGATCTTGTCGCCACTAAGGGACACCTGCTGGAATCATCTTTCCAGCTTGGCTCAGCAATCCTCCAAAATGCCGATTTCAAGGCGAATACTGCCCATCACCACAAGCTTTTGACTCTGGCCGAGAATCTCTTTGGCAAGGAGTTCTTCCTGGCATTTGCTAACCTGGCAATGGCCGAGAATAAAGAGTCCTTCCAGAGCTTTGTTATTCCTTTCGTGAAGCAATATGTCAGCAAGAATTGGAGTTATGACCGCCAAGGTGTGGCGTTCTTTTTGCTTCGAATGTCCCGCAATGGGCTTGTAAACCGAAAGACTGACTACGTCCCGAACACCCTCCAGATAAACTCATCTTCTGAATTTGCCGCTGCTCTGCGAGATTTCGTTCTCTCCAAAGATGCAATTTCCAACTTGGAAGAGTTGTGGTATCACCTTGAGTTATTCCGATTGGTGATCGTTCCTGACAAGAAACTTCTTGCGGGGCTACCATCACTGTTGCAGAAACTATTGGATCTAACTCCAGAGTTCTTGCACAGTTCTCTTGTTGGACAGGTGCTTTACCTTATTTCATCTGTCCCCTCTCCCGAGGTTAAGCTAGAATGTCTACTGGGAGTCTCTAGCTATATCTCTTCTCTTCGAGAGTCGCCAGTTTTCCTGAATGGATACCTTGAGCTAGTTACTCAGCTATCCTCGTATGTGTGCCCAACAAAAACTTGTGAATCCAAGCTAACTGCGAGCTTTAGGTCTAAAATATCAGACAACCAATTAAATGAGTTGTTCGACGCCTTCCTAGATGGACTGCGATCGCATAATCACCATATCAGAATTACCACATTCTATATTATGGAACGATTGTTCAAGTTGCATGGATCCGATTTCCCTGAACTGCTAGCCCTTAGCAGGCTAATTGAGCAAATTCCGCTTGACATTGCAAATGCTCGAAACATCACTATGCATACGAGAAACTTGGGCGCAAAGTTCACTACTGGTCAGCTCGACAGGTTCACCAAGCTAGCGGTGCCGCGGTTTTTGTTTGGTATGCTCACTGTGCGATTCCAACCATCCTGGGAAAGCTCTTTGGCTTCTCTTGAAAAAATATCGTCTTCTGCAGATATCAGTGAGGATATCTGGGAGCTATGCCACTCATGGCTGGAGAACCCGAGCCAAAGCGAGATTGAACAGCCCATTTCTTCCGCACCAGACATGAAAGCAGCTACGAATGTAAATTGCATCAATCTGGAGTCCATCATTCAAATGGCCGGCGAGCTCGTTTTCCAGTTCCAGAACTCTTCCGAGGTGGTACAGTTTGATATATATGACTCGATTAAGCCGGAGCCACTACCACCATATTTGAGGACTCAGGCCATCAAAGTGCTGCAAAAGATGCCCGCTCAGGCAGAAAAGCGAAGTAGATACCTTGTTCCTCATCTTCTTTGGGATGAAGATGAAGATGCAGATGCAGATGCGTCTTCAGATCCCACTGCATGGAGTTGGAAAGATCGAGTCTTGCTTCTTGAACTCTTCTCTCAGTTCGGTAATCCAAAGACTCTATACAAGTCTGCCGAAGTTTATGACAGATATCTTTATTTGTTGGCCAACCGAACAGTCTCAGTTCAAAAAGTCGCGCTTAAGTGTGTCCTGTCTTTCAGAGACAAGCAAGTCAAGAAGTACCGTGACCATCTTAACAACCTGCTAGATGATACATTGTTCAAGGACGAGGTTACAAAATTGCTTCAATACTCGGGCCAAGAGGAGGATTCTATTCACGAGGACGACAAGGACGCTGTGTTCCCTCTAATTGTGCGAATCTTGTTTGGTCGTGCTCAAGTGGCTAAAACAGGTGGAGTCAAGCAAGGACGTCGGTTTGCCGTCCTCTCTTCGTTGAATAACGTGGACCCCAAGTTCATTCGATTGTTTGTTCAGCTGGCTACTGGTAGACTGGACACTACCGGTTTCTTGAAAAAGCAAGGCCAAGAGTATGCAGTTGATAAAAACCACCCGGTACTCCAAGGTGGCGAAAAGGCAATTCGTCGAGAGCTTGGTTTCCTCACGATGCTCGAGAGAATCGTCGAAGAACTGAGAGCTAAGGCAGGCGTTGCAATCGATGTCATTGTCGAAGGTCTTTTGCTTTCACTTTACCACTCTCAGCTTTTCGAAGTTGATGAGAACTCCCCTACAGCCATCATTACCGCAAAGAATATTAAGGCTATAAGAAACACCGGTATGAAGTGTTTGGAAATGCTGTTTAGAGTTATGGAAGTGGACTGGTCTCCTTACTTCCGTGCTATCTTCGATGAACTGTTTGCACCAAAGCTCCCACGCTTTGCCGAGGAGAACGTTACTCAGCCATCTTCAATGATGAAGGTGTTCGTCACTCTATCTTCTCAAACCAAGCTCGTTCCGTACTTCACTTGGGCAGATTATGCTATCCCGAAGTCATTCTACGAATGCATTCAAAATGACCTAGTCAAGGACAATGTCGTGGATATGGTCATGTCGAGTTTGCAGAATATTCTTGGTCTTGAACTCGATTCTGCACTGGCAGAGCTCCGTAATGGCATGCTACGAGAATGTGCTCCGAAAGTTCTTTCCAAGATGCCGCTGTTGTTTGCCCGAAATAGCACGCCACAGCTCCTGGAAAAAGAAGCTAATGTACTGGTGCTGTTGCTTCCATCATTTGAAGTCAGCCCTGAAGTCCGATCAGAGCTCATTGAAGTGGCTATGGCAGCCATGGAACGAAACACGTCACAGGTCCGGATTAGTGTCAAGGTTACCGTGCTCCAGTCCTTGATCACGCTTCTGTCTGATGGAAAGACCACCAAGGAAGAGGTATTGAAGGTATACAATTCCCTCTCACGTCTATTCAAGCAGTTCACCGATCGACATGTTCGACAGAATCTTGCTACGCTCTATGACTCGTTTGGGAAAACGGTACCTGAGCTTGAGCGGGTTGGCCACCTGATTCTTGAGCTCAATTCCTTCTCTACGCGACGAATTGACATGCCAGACTTTGACCGACGAACAGCTGCCTTTGCAGCAATTAACGAGGAGGATTATAAAACTCTAACTTCTCGAGAGTGGCATCCTCTGCTCTATAATATGCTGTTCTTCATCAAAGATCCCGAAGAAACGTCCTTGCGAAAGCTGTCAGCATACTCTCTGAGACGATTCATTGATAGCTACTCTCTTCAGACGTCGGAGGAAGCTGCGGAGCCATATATCGCCTTGCAAGGCGAGGTTCTTCTTCCAGCTATCCGGCTTGGTCTTCGAGACGCGAATCCAGATTTCCGACATGAGTACATTTCCATTCTTGAGCATGCAGTGAAACATTCTCAATGGTATAATGGATTTACTGATATGAAGTGCTTGCTGTTTGGGGGAGACGAAGAAGCGAACTTTTTCTATAACGTTTCGCATATTCAGCTTCACCGACGACAGCGTGCCATTAGAAGGTTGGGAACACTTGCCCGAAAGCGCCAGCTAACGGATTCGTCAATTGCTCACTATCTCTTGCCTATGATCGAGCACTATGTGAGTAACGTCGAGGATGGTGCTCACAATATCTCTACCGAGACAATCATTACTATTGGTGTGTTGACACGACACTTGACGTGGAACCAGTACCGAGCCATTACAAAGCGATACATTGCGCTTCTCAACAACAAGGAAGACCGGCTTAAAATAACTATAAAGCTGATCAACACTGTTGCAGATGCGCTGGCAGATCCAGAGGACAAGGGCTTTGATATCCCATCAGAGGAGGGCGAAGAAGAGATAGATGAAGAAGATGGCGATGGAGATGTTGAAATGGCAGTCGAGGGCTCAGTTCTGCTTAAAGAGAACCTCCCGTCTCAAGAAAAGCTGAATGTATTTATCGCTGACGACATTGTCCCTACCATGCAGAAGCACCTGCAGTCATCTAAGGCTAATGCCGACGATGACGAGAGTTTGACTGATCGGGTTCCATTAGCCATTCCGATTGTGAAGTTCATCAAGATGCTTACGCCGGAATTGATCGAGGTCAAGCTGCCCAGTGCTCTGACGAAGCTCTGCCAGATCCTAAGAGCCAAGTCTCAACCTCTTCGTGACATGATAAGAAAGACTATTGGCCGCATTGGACGCATTCTGGGTGCCAAATATTTGATCTTCATTGTCAAAGAACTCAAGTCCGCCTTGAGGCGTGGCGCTCAGCTTCACGTTTTGGGGTATTCAGTCCATTCGCTACTCAGTGAAATGAAGGCAGTACTGGCCCCTGGGGACCTTGACGAGTCATGCTCTCTTATAATCGACATTATTATGGAGGATACCTTCGGTGCTACTGGCACTGACAAGGATGCTGAAGAGTATACTTCTAAAATGAAGGAGGTCAAACAGCATAAGAGCTTTGACAGTGCCCAGATCTTGGCCAGCAACGTGTCGCTTGCTACGTTCAGCTCCATCATCAATCCTGTGAAGTCTATTCTGCTTTACGAGAAGCTCACTTTGACCATTGAGCGAAAGATTGAAGAGCTTCTTCGGCGTGTTGCGCAGGGCATGTACCACAATGTTGAAGCGGGTGAAGAGTCGGTTCTTGTTATGTGCCACGAGCTGTACACAATGTGCCAGAATGTGGAGGAGAAGGAGCAGAAGAAGCACGAAGAGTCCAAGCTGCAAACTGCTAGAGATCTTATCAAGCGTGAGCAAGAGCAACATTTCCTAGTCACTCTGGATTCGCGACACTGGGGGGAGAAAGACATGATATACGTCAAGAACTTGTATTTGTTGATCCGGTTCATCATTGATGCTTTGAGAACTGTATTTGGGCGATATGAGAATCTCCTACAGGTGAAATACGTGACAGGATTCATGACCATGTTGGAAGAGAGCCTCCAGTCCAGCTATGAGAGTGTTCAAATCTCGACAGTAAGGTTGCTCACTCTGGTAATCAAGCTGCCGCTTCCGGACATGACGGAGAAGATGAAGACTTTGGGACGCCAGACACTAGCGCTTATCAAGTCCTGTCCGTCTACGAACGCCGAGCTATGTCAGGCGGGCCTCAAGTTCCTTTCTACTATGCTTCGACAGAAGGATTCCTTTACCATGAAGGACGGCGCCATTTCGTACATATTGGAACGAATCCGTCCGGACTTGGAGGAGCCTGATAGACAGGGTGTCACGTTTACCTTCATCAAGTCTGTTTTGTCCAAGCGAATTATTCTTTCCGAAGTATACGATATTATGGACAGAATTGCCGAGGTCATGGTGACGAGCCAGTCCAAGATGATCCGAGATACGTGCCGCAGTGCCTACTTCCAGTTCATTATGGACTATCCGCAGGGCAAGGGACGGTTGACCAAGCAGCTCAAGTTTTTGGTCAACAACTTGCAGTACCCTACTCCTGCAGGGCGTCTTTCGGTAATGGAAGTCATGCATCTTCTCCTGACCAAGGTGAACAGCGAGCAGATACAGGAGGTTACTGCGTCATTCTTTGTGGCTTTGGTACAGGTGCTTGCTAACGATGATGACTCTCGGTGCAAGGAGAACGCGGCGGCAGTTATTCGAGAACTGTTCCAGGTGGCCGGGAGCGAGCAGCTGGGGTACATGGAGAAGCTCTTGCTCGCGTGGTTGTCAGATGCCGACAACGCTCCGCTTTTGCGATGTGGCTTGCAGGTGTCTGGCCTGTACATGGGTGAAGTCAGCGGAGGGAAGCAGAACAAGCAGCTGATGGAGCTTGCTGAAAGGCAGGTTCTTGCTGTTCTGGAGGCCGGCCGAGCTGACTCCACAAACACAACGACATGGGAGGCGATGTACTTTGCCTTGCAGTTCATTGTCAAGGTAGCCCAGGCTTCGCCGCAGGTAGTGTTTGCTGCGAGCTACCAGAGAATGTGGGATCTTGTCGAAGGATCACTGCTCTATCCACACCCGTGGGTGCGGCTTGTAGCGTCGCGACTCGAAGGCAAGCTGTTCAGCGAGATGAAGAACGACTACTGCAAGATCTCCATTGATCCTCTGCAGTCGACAACGTTCAAATTCGTGCGACAGCTGGGGGCAGCAAGCATTTCAGAGGATCTCGGGATCCAGCTCGTCAAGAACCTTGTTTTCATCAGTCGACGGTGGGAGCAGAAGGGAGAGATGTATGTTGCTCCAAAGAGGGCCAGCGAGTCCGAGGACGAGGACGGCGAGGATACTGGCGTTGCTGACGAGATGACTGCGCTCGAATGGCTTGTTCGGAAGGTTGCTTCTGTTCTGCGAAATGAGAAGCGGGCCGCGGAGATGGCGGTGTCGAAGAAAGCCAGTATCCAGTACTTGGCTACGGTGATCCAGATTGTGACGCCGGAGAGGCTCAACGAGCTAGCGCAGGACCTTGTGCTGGCGTTCTACCCGTTCACAGTGTCGGATGACATGCGATTCAAGGACTACAAGGAGATGTGCATTGAGGCGCTGGGGATGATCGAGGAGAAGATGGGCACGACCGAGTACCTCAATGTGTACAACGCGGTGCGGCAGATCATTGCCGACAAGCGGGTTGAGCGGCGGACGAAGCGGGCTGTCGAGGCGGTCCGGAACCCGCAGCTCCATGCCAAGAAGAAGATGAAGAAGCACTTTGCCAAGCGCGAGAAGCGCAAGCAGGCGCGGGACGAGAACGGCCACTACCATACGAAGAAGCGCCGGACTTGATCTACCCCAAACACGGCCATTAAAGACCACGGCCATTAAAGATGATAAACTCGACCACGGCCATTAAAGATGATAAACTCGACCATCGCCATTAAAAATGATGATTCTAATGATAATACATGACAATTACACTTTGAAATTGGCGGCAGCTCGACAATTGATAGCCTTTTCTTCAAGTTGGCTGCAACACCGACAGTAATAATCGACCAATTCAATTTCAATTTTAGAAATAGACTACCTAAGCGGTGGTGACACCAATGACACCACAGGCGTTTCGGCCGCCAGCGCCGCCAGTGGTCTTGGACTCTGGGTTGGACGGGTCCTTGCCCAGGTTGTCCTCGCCAGCGTGGATGACCAGAGATCGGCCAATGATGGAGTTGGCGCCAAACAGAGTGATGACCTTGTCCTGGAAGGAGCCCTTGGCAACGCCGCTGCCGTCGGTGGTCACGTTGCCCAGGTCGCCAACGTGTCGGTCAGCGTCCTCCGGAGCACCGTGGGTCTTGGAGAAGGGGTTGAAGTGAGGGCCAGCAGAAGTGCAGCCGTTGGTGTTGTCGCCAAACTGGTGGACGTGGAAGCCCCGCTTGGCATTGGCGTCGTTGCCGGAAATGTCGTACGACACGGTGGTTGGGGCGTCCTCAGACGCCTGCTCAAAGGTAACAGTGCCAGTGACGGTGGAGTCACCTCGGAGAACAGCAACTGGCGCGGTTAGCCGCAATCAAACCTTGGGCAATTGCCCCTTGCCGGAGCTAATTCGCGGCGACAAGGGCAATTGGCTACTTACCAGCCTTGACCATTTTGATTTTATTCCTTTCAAATGAAGTTTATGAAGGGGAAATGCACGCTTTGTTTCGGGTTTAAATACACGGTCGGGCGCCCACGGCGGGGCCTAGACCGCGAGGGAGCAACGTAGTGCGGCGGCGTACATTCCGGCACGCGCACGCGTATTTCCAGGTCCGGTGGATCCGCAGATGACAAATCACCGGGCGCCGGGCGCCGGAAGAACGACATGGAACGGAACGACGTGCTTGCGTATTGTTATTGTGCCAGTGCATCGATAGACAGGGGGTAGATTGTGGGAGGGTCGATCTATGCAGTAAGTTGGTGAATTGCGTAGCAGCAGGAATTGAGTTTCTCAATGATCGTAGTCAATTGGCAATGAGTTATTCAATGATCGTAGTCAGTTGGCAAAGAGTTACTCAATGATCGTAGCCAATTGGCAACGAGTTACTCAATGATCGTAGTCAATTGGCAATGAGTACTGGGTATTTGCCCTTCGTTAAAGAGTATATTTTATATTGTGATGCAATTGGACTGACTGAACGATTGTGCTTGTGAACGGTTAATTTAACGGCTAATTGTGACGGTTAAACGGTGGGGTCGAAACTTTGTTGGCCATTGTTCTACCACGCTATAAGTAGATACATCGTCTGGCTCAATTGCCATCAGGCATGACTAGATATGAAGTGGACGCTCGTAGTGTTGGCAATCGCTGCAACAGTGCTCGCTGCTGCCAAAACACCCGTCCAGCCAACCGCCGTAGTCCAAAGCAACAAGGTCGTATTTGGGCGGTACGAAAAGTCTGGCCTGGAAAGCTTTAAAGGAATCCCCTTTGCAGAGCCTCCGTCCGGCGCTAACCGGCTTAAGCGCCCCGTCGCATCGACCCGCGACCTCAATGGGTTCCAGGCTCTCAATTACGGCCACACGTGCCCCGGGATGGACCTCATGAAGGAGCTTCGCTCAATCCTCGAGACCATCCCGGTCATCAGGAATATCAGCCTCAGTATGCTGAATTCGTCCAACCCCCAAATGACCTCGGACTCTCCGGACGAAGACTGCCTGACACTGAACATCTTCCGCCCAAAAGGGACAACCCCCCAGAGCAAGCTGCCTGTCCTGCTGTGGATATATGGAGGCGGGTTCGAGACCGGGTCGTCCTCTTCTACAGACCCCACCAGGCTTATTCAAGAGTCGCTCGACATCGAAATGCCCGTCATGTTCGTCTCTATCAACTACAGGCTCGCCGGGTACGGGTTCATGGCCGGCAGGGAAATCGCCCAAGCTGGGCTAGGCAACCTGGGGCTGCTCGACCAGCGCTTGGCGCTCGAATGGGTAGCCGATAACATTTCCAGCTTTGGCGGCGACCCGGACAAGGTAACGATCTTTGGCGAGTCCGCCGGAGCCATGAGCGTCGCGCACATGATGTATATGAACAATGGAGACATCACATATCGCGGAAAGCCATTGTTCAGGGGCGCCATCATGCTCAGTGGGTCGGCTATTCCTGCGCTCCCAGTAGACTCTGATCCAGCCCAGGACGTGTTCAACCGGGTAGTCGATGCCGCCAATTGCACCGATTCTGCCGACAAGCTTGCGTGCCTACGGGCCCTTCCGGCCGATAAGTTCGACGAGGCGCAAAATGTCGTCCCTAGCATGTTTAGTTACCGGTCCCTGGCTCTGGCCTACTGCCCTAGACCCAACGGAGACGAGATCTCCAAGCTCTCGTTTGATCTCGTCACCGAACGCCAGATGGCCAGCGTGCCGTTCATTATCGGCGATATCGAAGACGAAGGCACGGCGTTTGCCCTCACATCGCTCAATGTGTCCACCGACGCCCAGTTTAACAGCTACATAGCAGGGATGATGACACGGCTTACTCCAGATACACTCAAGGCCCTGGACCAATTGTACCCATCCAGCGCCTCTGACGGATCGCCCTTCCGCACTGGGTCCGCCAATGCCATTACAGGCCAGTTTAAGCGCATCGCCGCGCTCCTGGGCGACATTGCCTTCCAGTGGCCGCGGCGGCTCATGCTCGAGAATGCGCCGCCCCACGTCCCGGTCTACTCGTATATAGGCACACACGACTACGGATACCCCATTCTAGGCACGAACCACGGTGCCGACCTGCCCTATCTATTTGACAGCGTCGATTTCCACTCGCCGACGCGCGCCTACCGGCGGTACTTTATCGCCTTTGCGGCGACCCAGAACCCCAACATCAACTCTACATTGCCTCTGTGGCCTCCCTACACCGTTACAGAGCGGTCAATTATGAACATTGGGCTGTTTGGCAATTACGTTGAGAAGGACACTGTCCGACTGAACCAGTCAGAGTTCATCAACTCGCACATACACGAGTTTTTGATCTGACCCGGCTAGACCGAGGACATACAGAGCCATTTAGGCGCAGATAGTGACGTAATTCTGTTGGTACTACTACATGCTGCGTATACGATGCACCTTCGTATAGCCCCGGGCTGAGCAGCCCGCCGCACGCACTGCGGCCCGATCGGAGGCAGTGTGCACGGCTGTGCACCCCATGGGACCCCCAGCTAAGCCGCTTGGCTGTGTGGCGTTGCCACGACAACAGGCCCGCGGGCATGACGCGCGTTGGGCCTGTCGCACAAACGACTGCAGGCCTTGCCTACCGGACCTGAGAGTGTCGTTTTGAAGCGCAGCGCTCGAGAAAATAAATACCACGAAAAGTGCAGGCGCGACCATCGGCCACTTGGGAAGGTACTCGTCGCTTCAAGCCGCTCCGATTGGCGGGACTTAACTTTATTTCGTGCCTCCTTATTCACCCTTCTATTCTATACGCTTGCTGGTTGAATAAATAGACTGTATTTTTGGTCCCCAAGCGTTATATTTCTTGGTCCGGTATAGATCGTCTGGGTAAGTGTTTAGCAGAGAGATCGATCCAAAAGCGAGAGAATAGAAGCTGATTAAAAATAGGCTGGTTTAATCATGTCGTATGACAACGGTTTTTCTGGGCTGTCGTCGTATAATCACCATCGCCCAAACCAATACCAGTACCATAAAGGAAGCTATGAATTTGAGGGGGAGCAGTATGCGACTCCTCCGACCCATAGCTATGCTCCTCTCAGTAACGCCCCGCCGCTCCCTCCAAAGCCGCCGGCGGATTACATTAACTCGCCCATGGCGGAGCAGCAGTTTAAATATGATGGAAGCAATCTTCCTCCGCCTCCGCTGCCGCCGTCGGTTCCAATTGCTCCTCAATTGAGCGGAGTTTCGGGGAATATTTCAGGGGGGGCGACCGACCTTGTCGATAGAAGGCCACTTGGTCAGCCGCGGGGGCCTAGACAGCCCGCTAATCAGGGATTCTATGCCAATAAGAGCCCCAAGGGCCCGCGGCGCAGCCCGACATCGATCCTTCCGTATCCCCCGGACTATCCTAACCCTCCGCCAAAGTTAGATCAGCCGCTGCCGCCGCAATTACCGCATCCTCCCGCATCTAGTGCTCAGCAGGGCTATCGCCCTCCAGTTCAGCTTCCGCCGTATCCAATAGACCCCTCGGAGTTGAATGGGTTGGGCCAAGTACCGGTGGTTCCAGGGCAAGGTCCGATGGCCCCGATCTCTGGATCCGTTTCCCCAAAGGGCCAATTGCCGGGGAAAAGACTTCCAATCGCACCAATGGCACCAATCGCGCCAACGGGCCAAGGACAGCCAATAGCTACGGGTCAAGGTCAGATACCAATGCCAATGGGTCAAGGCCAGATGCCAATGCCAATGGGTCAAGGGCAAGAATCATGTGAAATGAACCAGTATCACCAGGACTCAAGCAACGTTATTGCGACAAGCCGTAACCCTTACTACCAAAAGCCGCCCCATCCGCTCAGCGAACAGATCCCTGCAATTCCCATTGCCAAGCCATTCGGCGAACAAATCGCCGCGAACCCGCCTGGGAAAAAAATACACCGAAAACCCGTATCCCAAGAATTCAGGCCTCCAATTGATACCAGCGAGCTCCATGCGCCGGCGCAGATCGACACGACCTATGTCAACGCGGTGGTGGATCCTGAGCCAGAAATCAGCAGTGTTTCCTCAGTCCACTCCTCCGTTCACAGAACCACGTCGACCAACACGGCCTACTCGCGGCTTTCAAATCTACAAGACGAGCTCAAGGATTTGAAGCTGAACACCCTTCCTGGCGAAGAACTGCACTCGAGCTCTGATGCCTACGGTAACAGCTCCTGGGACGAAGATGAGACAATCCCCGCCGTCCTGCAGCCAGTCGAAGGAGCACAAGCAGGACTTGAAGGCCGTCGCAAGTCATATACTGGCTCGCCGCCCAAGATCCCGGCGATTCTACGGACTCCAAACAAGGCTTCAAACCGCTTCTCAATGCCCCCCTCGGCTACAACCCCTAACCTCTCTGAATTGGCCCCGCGTGATTCACGAAGGTTAAGTTACACTCCAAAGGAATACGACCAGTTACCTGCAGACGAAACAATAGGAGAGGAAATCAAACCTGTGACGAGCTACAGCAGCAGCATTGTCTCCGCCGATAATGTACATTTCTACAACGCGTATAACCGCACCAACTCGAAGCGCAGCAGCGCGCCCGTTGATGTCGCCACTGAGGCACCATACCGCATGAAGAGCATGGGAGCAGGAACTCCCTTTGCGGAAAGCCGAAACGGCGACTCAGCAACCTATCTCCCGCGGTCGAAGAGCTCCGTGGAAAAGGGCCAGAGCCTGGTGGCGCCCTATGATGCGTCTATGCGCAGCTCGAGCCGATCTACGGCCGACGACTCACTGATGAAGGCGCTTAACCTACCGGCCATTCCGTCTTCGACCCACTCATTTGATGCCTCCAAGCTATCGAGCCGTGACTTCTCCAAGTGCGAGGAAGCATGGTCGCTGCAGTGCCTCGGAGAATGGATTTCTCTGTACTACCCAGAGGACGGAGATATGCTCTACGGCGAGCTTGTAAAAGCACTAGCGGGTCTGTTTACTCACAAAGTGCCCACTCTGAATTGGGTGCGTGCGGAACGGCTGGCTTGTAACGCGCTCGAATCTATGGCGAATTACGGTTTTGTAAAGCTAGATCGTGTGGAAGGCGGCGAAGACAAGGTTATTTTGCAGTTGCACGTTGAACTCTGTGGCGTGTTGACGACCTTGACGGGCAACGGGTGTTACTCTACCTTTTCCCACAGCAGCGACAACCTCCTCAACCATCGATGCTACTCGCCACGGTGCTCGAGGACGCTTCCTATGAAGGATATGCCCAAAATGGATCTCCAAGTGGCCCCCGAGTCGAACACAGACTGGGCCGCTTACTGGAACCTCAGCGAGGACCAGCTAGCGGAGATCGACCGCCGGGAGACTAAGCGCCAGTATGCTATCCACGAGCTTATAACCGGCGAGGAGGGCTATGTGCGTGATCTGACGACGCTCATGAAGGTGTTTGGCGACTCGCTGGCGGCATGTGACCCCCCTATAATGAAGAAACAGGCCGAGTTCTGGCGCAATGCATTTGGAACGATCAGAACCATCATCGACATTAACACAGAGCACCTGCTGACTATTCTCAAACTTCGGCAGAAGGAGCAGGGCCCGTTTGTTGCAGGAGTAGCCGACATTGTGCTTGGGTGGATCAAGCAGGCCCGCCCGCTCTATATTGCATACGCAGACACATATTTATTGGCCGACCGCCAGCTGAGGAATGAGAGAGACTTCAATCCGTCCTTCGCACAGTGGTTCGAACGCGCTTCCAAGGACCCCCGGACCAGAGGGGTACCTCATGGGTTCTACTTCCACAGAGCCATCCCCCGGCTGGCCCGGTATGGGCTTCTGTTGAAATCTGTCCAGAAGGCGACGCTATCGTCGGATCCCGAATGGCAGCTGCTCGAGCGAGCGATTAAGGAGTGTGATGAGGTTACTGGATTGTGTAACCAGCGTTTGGCCCAGGTGGAAAAGCGCATTGAGATTTTGGACCTGCAGTCGCAGATCAGGTTTAAGTCTTCTGAAGAGACGGCAGACTTGCGGTTGACAGACAAGCGGCGGCGGGTTATCCGCCGGGGAGACGTGACGCGCCGGGGCGACTATCGAATGGACTGGATTCCTACGCATTTGATACTGTTTGACAATTTTTTGGTCCTCTCTAAGATACGTAAGGGGATGAACAGTAGCCAGTACTATGTGACCAAAAAGGTGAGTTATTTACTATGGAATGATGGTGCTGTTTTTTTTTGTTCGTTACTAACTGGTTTTAGCCAATCCCTATGGACTTGCTGGTGCTCGAAGCTTGTGACTGTGAGCCGGTGACAAAGTCTTCCTCATCCAAGCTAGGAATGGGTACCTTCACCTCCCAGGTATCTTCCCAAGACGGTACTAGTAAGCGCATGAGTATACTTGGGTCGCCTATCTCGCCAATCAAGTCTGAGGCCCCCTCCGCAGGCCAGACGGTTACTTCTCTGGGAGATGGCGACAAGGAGGTGCTTTATCCGTTCAAAATCAGTCACCTTGGTCAACAGGGCAAGACGTATACACTGTATGCCATGTCTAACATCGACCGAGAGCGGTGGAAGGAGGCAATTATCACCGCTAAGAAGCAATACAGCTCTGCAGTATACGCTCTCAACGCAGAGCCGTTCCGAATGAAGGTGCTTGCTGACTATGCGTTTGGCTACGACGCTACCAGCACGCCGCGTATTCCCGTCTTTAGTCCTGCCACTGCTCTGGACCGAGCTCTAACGGACGCACGAAAGAAGTATACATCAGACACCATCCCGCGTCCGCTCATCAAGTCCCGGATCAACTGCGGTGTCAGCTTTGTTTTTGCTGACGGTCACGAGTACATGTTCCTTGGTCTCGATTATGGTGTCTATGTGAGCTCCCCCCACACAGGATCCATTTGGAAGCGCTGCATTGAGATATCGCGAGTGTCGCAGATAGACGTCATAGAGGAGCTTAATGTTGTCGTGCTCCTCGCCGACAAGGCTCTAGTCTATTATAACCTCGATTCGGTGCTCAGTTCTAGTCCAAATACCCGCATGAACAGCAGCCCCTCTTCTCCCGCGTCAGTAAACAACCTCAACACCGGGTTCCGACTGTCAAAGCATCGGGAGGTGGGATACTTCAACGTGGGTCGCATGAAAGATCGGACGCTATTGTTTTACAAGCGGCGTGATGGCATGTCTTCAACTTTTAAGGTCATAGAACCCGTCAAAGAAAAAGGTTCCCAGCGAAAGAGGTCCAAGATGGTTTTCGCTCGGTCAGCATCGCTGGGCTCCACTGAGTATTTCCGAGAAGTTGAGAAGTTCTACGTGCCGACAGATTCGTACGGGCTCAGTCTGTTCAAATCCTCTTTTGCCGTGCACACGAACAAGGGCTTTGAGGTGATGAGTCTCGATTATAAGCACCCTCAGACAGTGCCAAACCCTGTTTCTGTGACGTCGAGTACTTTGGCACCTCTCTACCGGGCGTCGAATCGCCGTATTCCCAGTCCCGAAGCCGTCAAGAAGCGGCTTGAGAACACCAAACCTATTGGTATGTTCAGAGTTTCGGAGAACTCACTAGTCCTGTGTTACGAAGACTTCGCCATGTATGCTGACAACCATGGAAATATCATTGGCCCGACGGTGATTGAGTTTGTATGCAAGGCCAAAGATGCGGCTTTGCAGCATCCATACCTGCTTGTGTTCGACGACGAGATGGTTGAGGTTCGCCGAATAGACACGGGTGGTCAGCTGAAGCAGGTGATTTCTGGCAAGGACATACGAGTAATCGACAAGAAGGAAGGGCAAATCAAGGTAGCTCTGGCCCACCCTGAGCTTTCTGCGCGGCAGCTCGTTGTCGAGCTCATTAGTAACGAATTTGTTGTGGAAGACGATAACAGCAGTCTTGCCGGATTATGATTTATTAACTTTGTACTAATAACGACCATGCATATGACTATACATAATGATGAATGAACTACCGTAATCTATTTCTTTATTATTCGCTCCTTCAATCGTGTATCCAACGCTTGTTGTCAGATTGTCATCAACAGACCGACCGTGTGGCGCATGAGAATTCAGTTAATGAGTTCATTCATCACGAAAGCTATGGGATTGGGTTCGTCAGCGAACGCGGTTGAAAGTCCACAGCGTGTTTCTGTAACAGGATTAGTAAATGCGAAATCTGTTCTCAATAATAATCGCCGATCTAATGCATATCTAGCTGATCCATCTGACAGATAACGTTCAACAGAAATCCCGGTTGTAGCCTTTCATGGGCTACGGAGTTCCAGTGTGGTGAACACAGATATATATGATACGCTGGGTTTAGCACGAACCACGGGCTTTCTGTCACAATTCAACAGATTATATAGTGTTACTATATGTAGAGTCAGGTCGTGGAAGGGGCGCTGATGTGGGTGCAGACAATCCCTGCACCAACCGGTGGGCGAATATTTTTTGAAATCCCGTACGAACCTTCCTTCCGCAAACCTTACACTATTTCCATGGATAAGAAGGGCGCTGTGGCAGAGCAGGAACGGCTCCTAGAAGAAAAGCCGCCACTCTCAGTGGATGACATATGGGCCATCCTCAAGGCTACAGTGTTGAGCGCCTATGGGTGTTGGTGCTTTTTTGGGTACTATCTGCTGAAGGATGTAGACGGATTCCAGTTCCGTGCGCTATCTACAGCGACAAAACGCTCGTTCTTGTTTGGTGTCGCTGTTGTGGTCATTCACAGCCTCCTCTATCTTAATAGCTGGGTCATGTCCCGGCCGTTGACCCGTCTCGATCCGGCACGGGACGTTGTCGCGATCACTGGCGGGTCCGGGGGGCTGGGTCGCAAGCTGACGGCGTTGCTGAGCACCGCCGGCTACAAAGTCGCCGTATTAGATGTGGCCGATCCTGGGACCAAACTTCCGGGAACGCTGTATGTAAAGTGCGATGTGAGCGATCCAGGCCAAGTTAGGGAGGCCCGGGAAGTTATTGAGAAGGAATTGGGGGTTGTGACAGTGCTGGTGAACAATGCTGGTATTACTAGCGGGAAGACTTTGCTGGAGTTCGAAGAGAGCGAAATTGAGCAGATCATTAAGGTCAATGAACTGTCTCACTTCTGGACGGCTCGGACCTTCCTACCGGGCATGCTAGCGGCTAGAAGGGGGTACATTGTAACGGTGGGATCTATTCTGGGGCTATTGGGCCCGGCCAAATGCTCCGCCTACTCGGCATCTAAAGGCGCGCTTTCGTCGTTCCACGACTGCTTAACTCACGAGTACAATTCCCAGGGGATCAAGACCCTATTGGTGGTGCTGGGGCAGCTTGACAGCGATCTGTTTCGTGGTGTTAAGACACCGAGCAGTTTCCTGGCCCCGTTGGTTAAGACTACTGATGCAGCAGTCGCAATTGTGGGCAAGATGGAGAATGGAGTGCATGGAGAGCTGGTTCTCCCCCTTTACGCCGGACTTATGCCTATTGTGAAGCAATTTCCACGGTCATTAGTGGAGTTGGCAAGGTCTAGATACAAAATGGACAAAGCTATGGACACTTTTGTAGGTAATGCATCTACAAACTAGAATAAATTATTGCATCCAAAGAGCAATGGCTCCTGCTCTATAATGTAGCTTGGTGTTACGGGTAATGAGAAGTTATAAGGGTGATGGGCGAACTTGCCCTGGCTCTTACTAATGTAGCCGCTTCATGGGTCATGACGGTTTTGTTACAGCAAACAGGGGGTCGTTACGGTGTAACAAAATGTTGAGACAATTGTCTTTGGGAGCGAGCAGCACATTGCTTGCACCTATGCCGTGATGTGTGGATTACACTGCAATTCACATATATCTTAGCGGGTTTTAAATGAAAAATATCAAAGCTATGAATTCCTTTATTTGTCGTTTATCTCACGCTTCAAGTCACAGCCAATACCGTAGTTACCTCGGATAACTCTCGACAGTTACCCGGTAGGTTGTGGAAAATACCCCGTTAGTCTGCAAAATTCATTTTCCCATTTATAGTTAGCCATTGTGAACCTATCGCCCAATTACTTTGTCATCGCCTAAAAAACTTCAGAGGAAGCCAAGATTGCCCGGTGTGTGTCTGATGGCGAAAATGACGCTAGGGGATTTCCTAGGGGTTTGAGAGAGTTTAATTACATTCATTGGGCTTTTTGCTATTACGCACAGTACGGCACTAACCGACAATATAATCAGTAGTCTTCAATTCTCTCCCATGAACATCCAACCGGTAGTATACAACTTTTTTGTCAAGGATGCCCAACTTCTGGCACCTGAGGGTATTGAGCTACCTCCTAACGAAGACATTATAGATGCTCATTTGTGGGATGACCTAATAATTGATTTGGACCGAGACGGAATCAGATACACGAGCATGTCACACCAACTCCTGACTTACTGGGTACCATTCTTTCCCACATCTAAAGAGCACTGTCGTCTGGAGAATGTTGCAGAGAGGTTCGAAACTTTGGTCTGCTGGGGCTGTGTCGCAAGGGTGAGGTGGAATATCCACACGTTGCCAGGAAAAGACACAGATGACCTGACTTTCAGTTGCTTTAAAGCCCTCCGTGGTGTGGATAACATCTTTGTAGACATTTCTCAACAAGCTTTACTGTGGGGGGTTAAATTAATAGGGCACCTTTCCCCTATGGCTCGGCTAGACAGCCTGACACTGAAAGTAAGGAAGGGCGACTTTTCATCCCCTGGACCGGCAATTGATATCTTGACCCCTCTTATCGAGCAGGATTTAGAATGCTGGGCCCAGTGGCTCGATTTGCATGTGGAAGTTGACAAAATTGCTGACTTTGGACGAGCGGTGCTGGAAAAAGCCGCATCTCTGATCAAGGTAGTATCTTTCGATGTACTGAACAACCGCTCGGTTCTCGATCAAGTTTGCCTGTTTCTTCGACACTCTTGTTCGAGGATTGAGATCAACATAGCGAAGTGGGATTTGCCGGGCGAAGTCAGGGTTCACCTTGATACGAGGGGTAATTTGTCACTCTCTATAGGAGTTATCTCCAGCGAATCTATATTACTACTTGAAAGTTACAAGGAGATACGTCATTTAACTATCGGCAAGGTCCTAGGTCACATATCTGGACCAAAACTACCTTTGTATGAGCTCAGGGTTACCAACCAATTTTGCGATGCTGCTATTATGGAGCTTAAGTCATATTTTTCGCGCGTGTCCAGGGTATCCAGGGTTGAGAAGGACCCTCAATTGGGCACGCTTGAAGTAACACCTCTTAGCTGGTTATGAGTACATAACTTCTGTAGCCATACACGCCTAGGTATATGGATAGTACCTACAAATGGGACTGACTTCCTCTAGGATGATTTATATATGCCGGTAGTGTAAAATACCAATTGGTCCGATGTCTGTAATGAGTAGGATCGGGAGGGAAGCTTGGTCACTTGTGAACCTATACCGTGACTACCGGTAGGACCAGGTAAGAACCGAAGGAGACTGCTCTCCTGTGACTCACTGGTGACAACAAACATGTGCTTTCGAAAGAGGACAAAGTATCAAGCCTAATTCCGCTGCGGCGTAAACACTAACCCTCCAGCAGTATCAGTTCAGATACAAAGAGTTTCTATACCTACTGGTAGTACAGGGTAATCGGTAATTTGATTAGTATAAATTACCTTTCGATACAATCCATATGAAGATTAGGTGACATATATGTAACGTTCACCGTCCAATCTATTGAGCTCTCCATCTTTCGCTTTATTGCCTTACTAGCTGTATATATACAGGCGAAACCCCAATCTCTCCAAAGATATTGAGTTTCCCTAGTTGACGCTGCACTAGAATCCCCGCTTGTGGCTAACCGGCTGGTATAACGCTAGCCAATTTTCTCCCGGGGAGTCTCAACGAAGCCGTCAGCTCCCCGTCTTACCTCCTGGCCAGCTGTACCCTCCGGTGAGAAAATCTGCGACCTGCGGGTAAGAGTTACCTTCGCCGCTGGCGCTGTTCGTCATTTATCTCAGCCGCACCCAACCTCAGCCGCAATTAAAGCCGCGCGCCCGCCTCACTCCGGACACACTTCACCGCAGGCTGACCTTTTTAGCCACGCATGTCCGCCGGAACGTGGACAGGGGACGTTACAATTGTATTTTCTTTCATCAGCAATTTTATTAATAATTTTTTATGTTAATTAGTGCGGTTATTAAATACGGCGACGACGGGTGTTACGAGCGATAGGCCCAGAACTAGCTCTAGGACGTTTGCTGCGCTGACCCTTTCCTTTTCCTCTCGGTTGGACATCTACTCCTCCATCTGATTCTTCTTCTCCACCGGCAGCCCGTGGGAAAACCGCTTCCGAGACGCCTCCGGCAGCCAGAATAGACTCGGCTTGTTGGTCCTCTTCTCGACCCTGCTGGTCCTCTTCTCGGTTCTCCTCTCGGCCTTGCTGGTTCTCTTCTCGGTTCTCTTCTCGGTTCTCCTCTCGGTCCTCTTCTCGGCCTTGCTGGTCCTCTTCTCGACCTTGTTGGTCCTCCTCTTCTCCGTCTGATTGACCCTCTACTTCTTCACCTGGTAGGTCCTCTTCTTCGCCCGATACAAGGTGTCCTGCCTGCGTTGCATCGTTAGGCGTCCAGTATATGTTGTCCCAGCGTTGAGCAGCTATGGTAAATGGTCCAGCAAGCGCAACCAATTTATCACCAACAAACTTCATATTTTGAAATATGATATGGAGTTGGTTGCTTTCCGCATTCAACCCCATTAATTTGGTAACGACTGCTTTAGTCCACTGAGAATTGGCGTGATTATCTTCATATAAAGAAAGTGCGATGGAGAGTACAGTTTGGAGCTCTATCTTGACCATCTTGAGCACGTTGAAAAATTGCTCTTCAACATCGCTATCGACTTTCATTGTCACTTTTTCCAGCTTGCCTGACCCTAGAACTGTCGACAATAGCTTGGCCGTCCTGTTGACCTCTTCTGTCGGCACTCCTTTGAACGACAAGGTCATGGTTTGGACAAGACCCCAATCAATAAGTTCGGTCGTGCGCCGGCAAATAAACTTATACTCTCCTGATCGTTTCTCTGGGAATGAAGAGAAATACATGAGCTCCTTGTGGCTCAGCCTGACGGTAACTCGTGATTTCTGGTATGTAATATTAACGTGCCTGGCCAACTTGGTTGGCCCCAACTGCCCTCGGGTAAGCCACATCGAGCCGTTTCTTGTATCTTGTAACAGGAGTTGGTAGTCTTCGCTTGGCATTTGGTCTGGTGGCGCTTCTGATAACTCCCGTTGCCGATGGCCCAATGCCTCCTCGACTGGCTCCTCGACTGGCTCCTCGACTGGCTCCTCGACTGGCTCCTCGACTGGCTCCTCGACTGGCTCCTCGGCTGGCTCCGCGCCTGGCTCCTCGACTGGC
>JAKTQJ010000098.1:0-46344 GCA_030558835.1 Blastobotrys illinoisensis | reverse complement strand
AGTATATACGGGGGTCTGGGGGCTGGCCCCCAGCTACGGGGGGTTTGGGGGGCAGAGCCCCCCAAGTCGCCAGGGGGTAGCGGAGCGCAGTCGGGTTGTCGCAATGTCGGGCTTGGGATTGGCGACCAAAACACATTCCTTCACATCAAAACGGCGCGTTAAAGAGATGGACTCGTATAACCTCAGTCTGAGCAACTCTGTCAACTCGCTCAACTCGGCGCTGTCGATTCTGCAGTCGACGAACGCGAACCTCGGCCAGCTGGAGGACTTTGAGCGGCTGCCGACGGTTCTCAAGACGAACAAGGTGTTTGACATTGTCACCGAGTCGGAGATCAACGACTGCAAGCGCGAGCTTGCGGCGGAGACGGAGCCGCAGGTCATGGCTCTGCTGAGGAAAGCAGAGCAGGAGATTGCGCGGCTCGAGCGTAAGGAGCGGTCGCTGAGTTCCAAGGCGGAGCTTCAGCGGATCCGGCTGGACCAGGCGTCCAACGTCAACCCGGCCAGCGGCAACTTGCAGGAGCGCGTAGAGCGGCTCCGGGCGCTGCAGAGCGAGAAGGAGCGCCTGGCGTACTCGCTGTCGCGGCTCAATCTCAAGCAGCGCAAAGCGCGAATGAGCATGGCTTTTCAGCGCCAGCCGTAGCAATTGTAGACTAGAGCTGGGAAGGAGTGACAGGGGTAGCAATTGTAGACTAGAGCTGGGAAGGAGTGACAGGGGTAGCGAGATGGGGCTGGGATTCGACGAGCTCGAGCACAATGTCGAGCTTTTTCCTCAAAACCTCCAAATGGCTCTCGAGCGCACTCAGCTTGGCGGACACAGAGATCAGGTTGGGGTCCTGGCTCTCGACAACCACTCTTTCGAGCTCAATCACCCGCCGGCCCTTGTACTCGACCTCGGGGTTCTTGCGCTTGCTCAGCGACCAGAACGACTGGCTGTCGGCGTACTCAAAAGAGCGAATGTCCGTAATAATGTTCGACTCGGCAATGTAGAAATTGATGGCGACGTTCTCGGCCGACTCTGGCAGGCCCTCAAACAGCCCCAGCTCAATGCCGTGCGCAGGGAACTGCCGCGTCTTGAGCGGCTCTTTCAGCGACTTTATAGCGCTGCGCACTCCTTTGAGCATCTCGTTAATATCAAACTTTACTCTGTACCCATTGCTGAGTTTGAACGGCCCCTCGGCGATCCGAGAGCTCTGCAGCAAGTGGTTCGAGGCGTCCACGAGCTGCTCCAGGGCGTATTTCTTGCCATTGGCTAGCTTTAGCGGCAGAGTGTGGTTCTTGTTCAGGTGCGGCATCCTAACAGTAACGTCTACGTCCACCAATGCCGACCCAGTGCGCGTTACAATGCCCTTGAGTACCTCGGACTTGTTGCTTGACACTACGAGTTTGTACTCTCCGTGTCTCTCGCAAAGCCGGGTCAGGCACTCTTCTAGCCCGTCTTTTATGGAAGTCTGCACTTCCGACCGTGTTTCCTTCAATAGCCACTCAAGTTCTCTTTCCTCCATGTCTTTGGCGTATGGGCTCCAATATGTCCAAAACTGATGTGCGGTACTAACAATGGGAGAACTTGACACCGCCAAACTTGATAGCTTAATTTTTGGTTGCTCGTACCTCCTGGCACTTTGCCTTGGAAATCTGTTTAAATTTAGTTATAGCTATAGATTAATAGCTAATCATTGATTATTTATATTACCGCCTGCTACGGGCAATGCAGTTCTGAGATAAGAGGTGGAGCCGCACGGTACCTCCCCGGCAACCAATGGCATGATTCATCACCACCACCAAAGATTACCAAAGATTAGATCAAAGGTTAAATGCTGACCCCACGATACCCGGGCCATGTCCCGCTGAACACGTTCCAGCGGTTGTTTCTGTTTGCGGGATCTGGCATCGCAGCCATGATTAACCCGCGGCGGAACGACCTGATCGCGACCTTTGGCGAAATGACCGTCCAGCCATACTTTATTTACAAGCTGCGCGACCAGATGCTGGCTGATCCCACTGGAAGACGGATCCTCAGGGATCGACCGCGTATTACCTCTACTTCGCTAGACCTGGACCGGCTAAGGCAATTGCCGAAGAACACAATTGGAAGCGAGTATATCCAGTGGCTCGATAAAGAAGGCGTTTCGCCGGACACTCGGCTTCCAGTACGGTTCATTGATGACCCTGAGTGCGCCTATGTTATGCAGAGATACCGAGAGTGCCATGATTTCTATCATGCCATCACAGGGTTGCCTGTAGTTATGGAGGGCGAGGTAGCGGTCAAGGCGTTTGAGTTTGCAAACACCGGCATCCCCATGACGGGGCTGGCTGCTCTTTCCGAGCCGTTGAAGCTCAAACCACCTATGCGCAAGAGGCTGCGGGAGATTTACATCCCCTGGGCTCTTTCTAACGGGCTGCGGTGCAAGCCATTGTTGAACATCTACTGGGAGGAGATTCTCGAAAGGGATGCCAATGAGGTCAGGACAGAGCTTGGAATTGATCTCCCGCCTGACTTGAGAGAGCTGAGGAAGAAGAAAAAGAAGAACTAAGCTGTTTATTTATAATTGCACCTATTGAAATGTCTTTGCCGTAACCCAGACCCCCTTTTGTCAACTTGACAAGATACATCCTCGTCCATATCGCGGTGGCTACGAAACTATAACTCTGAATAGATACCAATTAAATATCGATAAATCAGTCGGTTACCGTATAACGGTTATCACGGTTATCACTAAGAGTGGTGGAAGGCCGTCGGAACGGGGTACGGCATCGATAAGCCGCGTATATAACCCCGCTTCCACCAGATCGGCCATCTTGCACCCCTCACTCATCATGGTAAGCGTAGAGAAATTGCAAGAACTCGCGCTGGAGGCCAAGGAGCAGTCATATTCGCCGTACTCCAAGTTCCGCGTTGGCGCAGTCATCGTCACCAAGGACGGGTCTGTGTTCCAGGGCGCGAATATGGAAAACGCCAGCTACGGAGGGACGATATGCGCCGAGCGAACAGCAGCGGTCAAGGCACTCTACGCTGGCAAGCGCGAGTTCGAGACGATTTCAGTTGTGTCAGATCTCAGCGGGCCCTGTTCGCCGTGTGGCATCTGCCGCCAATTGTAAGTAATGACTTATTAAATAGGTTACGGGGATCTAACAGAGGCAGTCTCCGGGAATTTACATGCAAGGATGCCAAAATCTACCTGTTCCACAACGACAAGGGGGTCACCGAGACGACCATGGGCGATCTTCTTCCGATGAGCTTTGGTCCGGACGAGCTTGCTGAGAACGCCGCTAAGCAGTAACCTCAGACTGTAGTTTTACCAGCTGTATATGTTAGCATAAACCATTCAATCAATGATGCAATCAACAAGCAACCATGCGATCATACAACCAGTCATACAGTCATACAACCAGTCATACAGTCATACAACCAGTCATACAGTCATACAACCAATCATACAACCAATCATACGACCAATCATACAACCAATCATACGACCAATCATACAACCAATCATACAACCAATCATACAACCAATCATACAACCAATCATACAACCAATCATACAACCAATCATACAACCAATCATACAACCAATCATACAACCAATCATACAACCAATCATACAACCAATCATACAACCAATCATATAGTCATACAACTGCCATGACTAGCCACAAGTAATTGATAGATCAACTTACCTCGTCTCTCTTATCCTGGAGCTTCTGCTGGGTGGCCGTCATCTGGCCCTCGACCCGCTTGATCTCGCCCTCAATAAACTCGAGCCGCTTCGACACGTTCGTCTGCGCCTCTACCTTCTCCTGCGGAACCATCACCGGCCCAATGAGCTTGTAAATCTTCGCTCCGTCGTCCTTGAGAGCGTCAAACTCCTCCTTGACAATCTTGTTCTCCTGCAGCTGGGTCTCCAGCTTCTGTCGAGACGTCACGTAGCCTGAGAGCTCCTGCTGGAGCTCATTGAACTCCTCATTCGCCTTCTGGAACTGCTTCTTCTGCGCTTCGCTCATGGTAAATTTGTCGGTATTTTTCAAGTGAGGCCAGCTCCATCCCAACATCAAGACATAGTAGTTCCGTAGCGTAACAAGTGCCGTAACAAAATGCAGCTCAAGCCATGGACAGAATTGCCTACGCCTAGGCACATGCTCGATGAGTTCGACGACCTCGACGAGAAGGACGCCGGATTCATTCTGAGGCACCAGCCCGTGCTGGACATCAGCGGGACCCCCGCCCCCGGGAAACATGTCCTGTTTGTCGCCCCGCGACTCGCACACTACGCTGATCTCATCAAAGAGCAGCTAGGAGGGGAGGAAATCGCCAAGATTTCGGGCGGCGTCCAGGTGAATGAGACGCGCCAGCACAGCATCGCCGAAGACCTCTACGATAACGACTACGAGTCGGAGAAGAAGGTTGAGGCTGAGTTCACGGCTCCTGTGGTTAGCTACGGCGAGTTTGTAGTCGTTCCACTACCAAAATTGGAGTTGCTGGAGTGCTACAACTTTAGTTCCAAGGTCGTGGAGTTTCTGCAGCCCTCAAGAGTGACGCTGCTGTGTCCTTCGAACATGGACGCCTCTGCACAGTCGCATGTCTATCAATTGTCATCTCCCGAGAGCGCTGATTTGGATCTGCCGTATCTGGTTCCTCCGTTTGCATTGACAGGGGCTGGTGCTAGCATTGCGTCCAAGTGCCAGCGAGATGGCGTTCCGTTGGTGGCGGTGATTGTTCGTGGCGAGGGCCCGTTGAACTTTGAGGCCATTGACCATGAGAGCTCAGATGGCGAGGTGTGCCAGGCGCTCAACAGGCTGCTGCGGGTTTCTCTCAAGCGACGCCACTCACGCGAAGCCAGTAGCTTGTATATTTAATCTGTCATTCTTTTGTTACATCTTGTTACACTTTGTTACGCCTCACCGTATCCTGTTGGGAGTTTTGTTACGCCCCTACTAGTTATCACGACAAACTCGTATTCAATTGACAGTCTGCATTCAAAATGGCTATTAATTCAGAATGGCTATTAATTTGTGTGTATTTACCATGCGGAGTGGTGTTAACATATTGTTAAAGTGTAAAATGTTGGACAACAGGGTCAACAGGTATAATACATTCGCGTTAGGAATACATAAATTATAAACAAAACAATAATATCAATTAATCCTTGGACTTCTTCTTCTTGTCTTTCTTCTCCTTCTTGTCCTTCTTGTCCTTCTTCTCCTTCTTTTCCTTCTTCTCCTTCTTCTCCTTCTTGTCCTTCTTCTCCTTCTTCTCAACAACCTCCTCGTCGTCGTCGATGTCCATGGCGTCCACGTCAACGTTGGCCAGAACAGAGTCCATGGCCTCCTTCATGGCGTCGGCGTTCTTGGTTGGTGGAGCACCAGTGTCGTAGAACGACAGCCGCTCCTCAACCTGCCGCTTGAGAATAGTGCCAAACGTGGTCGACGGGTTCTCGGCATAGTTGTCGATTCGCGACGCGATGGAGCACTTGTTGGCCAGGAACCGCGAGATTCGGCCCTTGTTCTTCATGCCGGCCTTGCCAATGAACGAAGAGTGGTAGATCAGACCATACTTTGGAGTGTTGCCCTTGGTCTTGAGCGCTCGGAAAAGAGCCTTCTCGGCACCGAGAATCTGCACCGTCGAGGCAGGGTATTTGGACAGGTTCGTCAGCGAACCAGCGTGCGAAATGAGCCGGGCACCCACAACCTCGCCAATCAGCTCGCTCAGGTTCGGAGCCACAGTGTGCATCTTCTCGCTGAGGTACGAGTACAGCCGCGATCGGTACTCGGTGATGTTGGCGACCCGCTTGGCAAATGCAGTAACGTTCTCCATATCGGTCTCGGAAATGTCCTGGCCCATGGAGATTCGCGAAGCGTCGAGAATCTGCTGAGCAACAGCCTCGTCGTCGTTCACAAGCGCGGCAATGTCGTGCTTCTTCTCCTCGCCCTCCTCACCACTGAGGCTCTGCTTGTCCTGGATCAAAAGAACAAGCTTGGCGTAGGTGTGGTTGTCGCCAACAATCTTGGCCAGCTCCGGGAAGTGCCAGCCGTACCACTCCTTGACTCGCATCGCAAAGGTGTTGATGTCCTTGTCGAGCTGGTCGAGAATGGCAATGGCCTGGATAATGTGGTTGTCGTTCTTGTTGACCGAAAACTTGACCTTGCCTCGAGAGTAGGCGTGGCCGAGACCGAGCTGGGCCCGCTCCAAATCGCCCTCCTCGAGCTGCTTGAGCAGCTTGGCACCGTGGTTTCGAATGCCTCGGATCAGGTCCTGCACGACCTCGTCCGAAACGCACTCGATGCCCGGAACAGCGTCCTTTATGCTCTGGCCAAGGTTCTTATCGGAGATACCGAGAGACACCTTCTTCTTCTTGGACGGCTTCGGGAGGTCCGCGTCCAGCAGCGCCTTGAGGTACTCGTTGCAGATGCCCTCGGAGATGTCGTTGGCATTCTCCAGCGCGTGGGCAGCGCCCTTGAACGGCGCAAAGGAGACAACCTCGAGCATCTTGCCAAACTTGGCCAGGTCGTTCGCGGCATCCTGCACCTCGCTCAGCCGGTTCCCGATATCCTCGGGCTGGATCTTCACCTTGAAGAGGGCGTATCCCGCAGCCTCCTCAAACAGTACGTAGTCGACCATCCTTCTTTATGTTTGAACCGTACTGGAGTGTGTGATTTTTCATCTCGAAATTTTTTTTTTTTCACCCGTATCGCGCGAGATCATGGCGCGGCTGTGTGGTCACGTGATACAACGCCGCAAATGGTGCGGCGCTCTGCGGCGGCGCGACGGCACTTGGGGGCCAGCCCCCAAACCCCCGTAGCTGGGGGGATTCCCCCAGACCCCCTTTTGTACTAGGCGTGATGGTAGGTAGGAAGCCGTTACATTGGATATTTCAGTGGCCGGTGTATTCCACTATCGGTACAATGTAGGTACGAGCTGCTCAGCTCATAGTACCAACTGAAATATGTATTAACGGGAATAGAAGGGTATATAAGAGAGTAAATTGAATGTGAATAGTTTATTTGGTAATATGAGAGTGCCGTATACAACGGATTGACAGAATACCGGTAGACCATAATCTTTATCCGCCTAAGTCACAAACACTTAGATGGCAGTAAATCGTTAATAGCTCTTACTCATTGGCTGTAATATACTTGCTTACGCTACTCCGCTGCCTATATAACTGTACATTGTAATGTCGCCCTAATCAGTATGGTGTATCACAGTGTCGCCAGCATGGTAACCGATATAACAGTACTTCAACTACCATCCTTGTATCACATTACTGTTACCACACTCTCAATCAATCATCAAAACAGAGCATATTCCTACCGGTAAATATCTTCGTGAACTATTCCGTTGCTTAACGGTACACCACTACCGGTACCGTATAGTTTTACAACCGGTACCGCAGTGAAAAGAAATACTGAAAACCACAGATATTGACAGAATGTATTAACAGAATAATACATCCAGGTAGCAATAATAGTACTCTACCATAAACTATAAAATATCAATCGAACACCCGGTAAGCGGTGGTGTTTGAACGCAAATATTTCCCGCAGACTCCGACATCGTGAAAAATTACAAACCAGCCAAAATATACACAAAAATGACCGTGTGCTCTAGAGACGGCTGCGACAACGAGGCAAAGACCCTCAAGTGCCCTACGTGCCTCAAGAACGGCAAGCAGAGCTACTTCTGCGGCCAGGACTGCTTCAAAAAGGGCTGGGCCGTGCACAAACTGAGCCACCCAGTGACCGTCCATGATCCGTTCCCCAGCTCCGTCTACACGGGCGAGCTGAGAGCCCAGTACCCACTGGCCCCTCGGCGCCCTGTAAAGGAGGGCATCGCCCTGCCGGACTACGCAAAGGACGGCCAGCCGCGAAGCGAGCAAAAGTACGGCCGGACTAACAACATCACCGCGCTGGATGCGGACGCTATCGCCAAGATGCGAAACGTGAGCAAACTCGCCCGAGAAGTGCTAGATATCGCTGCCGCGGCAGTGCGACCGGGAATCACCACTGAGGAGATTGACGAGATTGTCCACAATGCATGCATGGAGCGAGATGCGTACCCAAGCCCGCTCAACTACTATCTGTACCCAAAGTCCGTGTGCACCAGTCTCAATGAGGTTATCTGCCACGGTATTCCCGATAAGCGAAAGCTTGAGGACGGCGACATTATCAACCTCGACGTTACTCTGTACAAGGACGGCTACCACGGCGATCTCAATGAGACGTACTACGTAGGCGACAAGGCCAAGTGCAACCCAGACGTTGTGCGGCTTGTCGAGACCACTCGAGAGGCGCTGGATCTTGCCATTGCGGCCGTCAAGCCTGGCGCTCTCGTGCGGTCGTTTGGCGACATTATCGAGGCCCACGCCAAGAAGAACAAGCTGTCAGTCATCCGAACTTTTGTCGGCCACGGTATCAACCAGCTTTTCCACTGCGCTCCAAATGTGCCGCACTATGCTAAGAACAAGGGTGTTGGCGTTTGCAAGCCGGGCATGACCTTTACCATCGAGCCAATGCTGGCCCTGGGTGGTTGGCAGGACTCGATGTGGCCAGATAACTGGACTGCCGTTACCAAGGATGGTAAGTGGAGTGCGCAGTTCGAGCATACCCTACTGGTTACCGAGGACGGCGTAGAGGTGCTTACTGCACGACAGGCCGACTCTCCAGGTGGTGCGATTCCACGAATCTAACTGTACTCTATTTCAGCTACATAGGCATTTATAAGATAATGATGATATGAATTGTTACCTTTTACTCAACACCTTTCATTGTATTCTCTGCACTGGGTCTAAACAGCTCTATTATTCTCCATATACTACGAGTGCTTCTACCGGTGTGTATTCCTACTTCTAGCCCTTCCTCGATATACCCATCTATCTCTACTAGTACTACAGCCTTACCTACACCCCATGCCCTTACTGCGTGAAGAGCGGCAATCCATGGATGTTGGCTGTAGGTGTGGCGGGGAGGTCAGCCGCGTGAAGATCGACAGGTCAAGTGCGACGACGCCCCGCGAGATGGAATTTCTGATACAACAGCCGCTTCCAAAGCAACTACCGATGTCTTCAATGGTCCTATCTGTAACACATGGTCCCGTGCTCTACTGTAATGCAGTAGTTTATCCAAAAGTTTAGCTGAGCTGTGGATGTCCCCTGTTTCTAAGCCCCGGGCGATCTTTATTATCTACTATAGCCGCACTTCAATTGATCACTGGCCAGTCGTCACTACCTACGCCAAGCAGATCATCACTATGTTCGACACAACCTCATGAATTGTGCTTTGCCAAGCGATTACCCCCGTATTCGACACAGCGTCATAGATTTCACATACAGTCGCTTGTCTGTTTGCCAAGCGATCACCACAGTATCGACACATGGATTACAATGTGCTCTGCCAAGCCACCACGACCTAGAATTATAGTCGCTTGATCCTCTAAAAATACTGGTCGATCAAAATTACTGGTGGATCAATGATATATAAAATCTCGGAAGGTCTGTTCCTGTTCAATCAAACAATGATGGACTCTTCTCCGAACAGGGACAACAGGCTCTTTTCTGTCGTGTCGTGCAGGGCACAAATCGTGCTCTGCTGCGCTATGGGGTTTGCAGTTTTCTCATACGACAGTGCGCTCTATGGCGCATTCATGATCAATGGTAGGTTCTTAAACGATTTCTGGCCAACCTACATATCAATAAGTCAGATATTTTCTACTTTCAGCGGTGGGAGCTTTCTTGGTGCTCTAGCGCTGTGCTTCGCGGGAGATATCAGCCGCCGTCTAGTCATAATTTGCGGGTGTGTGGTAACAATTATCGGCATAATTCTCCAGGCAAGCTCGTTCTCAATGGCGCAATTGCTGGTCGGTCGGGTCGTGGGGGGCATTGGAAACGGGGCGGTGACTGCGGCCATTCCAGTATGGCTTGTGGAAACTCAATTTGGCCCCAACCGAGGCCAATCCTTTGCGATTATGCTGGGTACTGCATCTTTCGCCAGTGTTATCGTCGCTTGGATCAATTATGGAGTGCGGTACACCGTGACGACCTTTAGTTGGAGGTTCCCAATAGCTCTACAGGGGATTTTCGCAGTGGCATGTATGTTATCATGCCTCTGGCTTCCCGAATCGCCTAGATGGCTCATATCTCGAGAAAGGGTGGCCGAAGGTGAGCATGTTATATCACTATTGCTGGGGAAAACAGGCATCGATGGGCAAGTCCAAACGCTTCGCCATGAAATTGAAGCCGCTAACTTCCACGAGAAGGCAGTGTCCTGCAGAGGAAAAGACTTTAACAGGATTATGCTAGGCTCGCTGCCCCAGATATTCCAGCAGCTGAGTGGCCTAACTATCCTCACCTATTACATGGTCTTCCTTACCTGGAATATCCCCCTACTATACCAATTTGAGACGCTGCTCGTCGCTGCCGGCAATTGTATGAACCTCTTTGTGTTCACTCTCATTGGCGCGCTCCTAGTTGACCGAGTTAAGAGGGTGAACTTGATGCTCTGCGGGTGGATCTTGCAAGGGCTAAGCTTTGTGGCAATTCTTGTCTGTTTTGTGGTATTCACATGGGAAGCTACCATGGCAATTCTGGCGTTTTTCTACTTGTACATTACTGTCTATGGACTAACGACTATCACCCTCCCGTGGCTCTATCCAGTCGAGGTCAATTCGCAGCGCCGCAGGCTATTGGGGTCTGCTGCTGCCACCGCTCTGGGCTGGATGTTCAGCTACATTTTTGTGTCGGTTTCTACACTCGGCTTCATCGACATTAGTTGGAGGTACTGCATTGTTTTTGTCGTGCTCAATTTCGTCGCGGCAGTTGCAGCCAGGGTTTGCTGCGTAGAAACAAGCGGCTTATCTCTTGAGGAGATGAACAGACATTTCGACCAAGGACGTGACTATTCGCCGCCTGAACGAGTGTTCGGCAAGACGCAGGCAGACAGTCGTGCACAAGAGGTATAGTTGTTTCTAATATATATAACTTGTCTTATCATTTGAGTCACTGGAGAGTACACCACATGTGAGGCTGTAGACGCCATGTTGAAGTAATACATAGTCTTCAATACTGTATCACACTTATGCAATTCACTACATTGTAATGCACACAGTACATTGTAAGTCATATATATAGATGCCGTGATGCAAGATCCAAATTAGGTGAGTTCCAGGTCTTTGGTGAAAACTTTAAATTTATAGCCTTCAATATTTGCAGTACAACCGGCCTGTACCACGGTAAGTACATGGCCGAAAGGGTATCTCCACAATACATCATAGTACCTAGATAGGCAGCTGGAATACCCCTGTGGTGCACTACAGATCCCCAGACGGGACAAATGTTTAATAACCCTTGTCGGAATGCACGAAAGTGACAGGATGTAGGCAGGGGGTGTGGTGTGATACATGTGCCTTGCCGCTCTTCTCAGCCGGGGCAGCTACCGCAGTGTATCCAAATAGCGGGCTAAACACATGTGGTCCAATAGAACGCGAAGACGGATGCTTAAGGTAGGAGCCCCTTTTTGCGTCGGCAAGTGAGCGAAGATCCGTATGTATGTCATATATATATACAGCGGCCACACCTAGCGAAAACAGACATTGCCTTCTCCACGACAAGCCCGCAGTCGCCCAGTACTGAAGTCTCCTTGGCAAATTGAGTATATATAGCGGGCTGATCTTCCTTGCGCTTTCTCGTCACAGTAGACCCGCCATCATACATACCCCCTTTGCTCCAGCGTCATCACAGCCCAGGCGCCAGATCCGTCCATTCCGCTCTCACAGGCGAAAAAAATTTTTGCGTATCCACCAGCCTCTCCATACCTCGGAAGCGCTACCCTTGCTGTGGCCACTTAATTTACTGTACATCCTACAGGGTTTAATGGCCCCCAGTTTAACACACGTACTGCAAGAATCGGGTGGTAGCCACACTGCTTTGCACACATTCCAAACAGCATAAAGACGCGTTAGAGCCGCCCACCGTAATTATACCCCCCCCTGCTGCGCACACCCACACCACACATACAGCTATTGGCAGCCATATACAGCAGAGTCGATTGAAGATTCAAAACCGTTGAGAACCGCTGGCCGTGCTAGAACCAAACCTTGAGCTTTTTGTGGTTTGTTCACCCGGCCCGACCAATTATTTTGTTGAACTTTTTGGCATTTGAACGTTTTGTGTCTCGCTCGTATGCAAGATTTGTCTGAGACTCTGACGCTAGAGAAAGATTACATCAGAGCAAAAATGAAGCCCAGGAAGCGTGTTGGAGAGCCCCCTTTTTACAATGCGCGTTCTCCCCCCAAGACAGGTGGCCCCCCTGAATCACTATATTTTGTCACGCCGACGACCGCACCTCCTCCTGAGCCCAAAACTCGCCCGCCCGCTCCTCCCGTATACTTTGCGACCCTCCAGTCGGGCTATTCCTCCCCTACATCCTCGATTGAGACCGCTACCCGTACGTCCCAGTCGAGCTTCTCCTCTTTTTCTCCCACCTCGCCGTTAGACTCGCCGCGCCGAGGGTCATATCCTTGCGAACCCCTGTCAGGGCGATCTACTTTCTCACCGCCGCCGAGCCGTGAGCCTCCTCCGGCGCTGCCCCCACTACCGCCAATCCCGTCGCTCCATATGAACACCATTTCTTCGTCAGCATCGTCAGTCACCTCAGTGCACAAAATGTCCAGAGTGAGCTCCACAAGCTCCTCTTCCTCTTGGGAGCTCCACGACTCGGTGCCGAATGCAATGGCCATCACGACTGACTCCTCTACAAGCCCGACGACCTCTCCAGGGGCCCCTCACCACACAATTTACCGTACGAGCTCCAGCCACGAGATTGTACGCGCCCGTAACAACAGCTTCAACGGCCGTAACAAGAAGAACCTGGGAATTAACACTTCGGGGCTGCGCCCTAACAACTCTGCCGTACCGCGCTCTGCGGTCGAGCCATCAGACCGCAGTTACGCACGCCTGGGCCCGACCCGGAGCCATGCCTCTTCGATTAAGACCATGCCAGTGAGCTCTTCTAGCTCGGGCGCCAAGTTCTTCAATAAGAGCGCAAGCTCGAGGGAGCAGGCTGCTGCGGTACCGCTTGTTTCTTTAGGTATACACGCCAAGTTCTTTAACGAAGCCGACACCAAGACGAAACTCAAGCTGCTGAGCAGCTCTGACGCGAAATTCGACGAAATAATAGAATTCGGGTTCCCCATCACCCCCGACCAGCGCGACCGTGAATATGCAAACTCTGGACGGGCCGAGAAGCGGTTCAGTCTGGATCCGACCAATGTGTCTGCGGTTCCGCGTGAGATGACGCTCAAGATCACGCTGAGCCCGCCTGCTATGCGAGCGGATGAAGAGGCCATCTACGGGTGGCAGAAGGAGCTCATTGAGCCGTCTGGCGGGCTCAAGAGCGCCAAGTCGATTGAGAAGTTGGTAACTCCATCGATACCGGAATACGAGTATTCGAGCAGTACTTCGCCGATTTCGCCCTCTTCGATAACCTCCGGCCACTCGACCAAACGAACTGGCGGGATGAAGAAGGTGTTTGGCAAGCTTGGGCGCAAACAGAAGCCTGCTAGCAACCCACTAATGATTACGTCCGCGGATATGAACTAAACAATGTGTTACGACCCTCCTCATCGATATTTATTCCTCTTCTCTTCCTACTAATATTTTAATAATACATAGTTACATATGAATGCTACGAACACCTATTCGTGATACTACCTGTAGTACACTGTACCAGTAACGGTGGTAACATCATTGGAAAGAATTACCAGTCAGCAGTCTGTTGTCTTGGTGTTTGAACTTAGCGCGAATAAAACCGTAGATTGTGACAAGAATCATCGCTATCGCCGCAAGCGTAATCAGCAGTGTCAGCACTAAAGCATCATCGAGCAGTGCCATCATGTCTCACCGTGTTGAGGAATATTCAATTCTATTCTCAATGGGACTGAATGAACTCGGGGACAGAACAGAGGGTCTTATACTCATTCTAGCTACTATTCCAAGGATAGGGGCGTTACAGTAGATTGTAGCGGTAGTAGCTATCGCAACCATCTCTATTGCCTGGCACTCTCTCGGTGTAAAATGGAGTCAACTTTGGCTCATGATTAATGTTCTGAGCTTATCCGGCTCTATTATTATGCGATTCACACGCTAATTATTCTATCAAACAGCAATTCTGTCTACAAGTTGCTTCTAAATTTACCTTCCGGAGATGCCGTTATCTGCAATGGGGTAACCAGCTCTATATCCAGCGATGCGAATATGTCTTTGAATATCAAGACCTGCATCTAACGTATTCTGTACGTTTCATACGATGGTAGATGTTCCCGTACCAAAACGCCGCACCCGTGAGGTACCGATTGGGAAGTGGCCCGTAAAGTGGATCCTGCCCAGTTGGGTGACGGAGCACATGATGTATGCGCAATTCCGCAACGGGTAAGACCCTTATCGTCATCACCAGTCATTATCGGCATTATCGTCATTGACCTCCCTTAATCTTCCGCTGACATATTCTTGGATACATTTTGACCACTCGTGCTGATTAAAGATGAGCTCCAGTTCAAGCTACCGCAACACACCTCTCAGCACTCATATCACGGAGTTCCTGAGCAAGTCCATGCTTGAGGACGCCAAGTACAATGCATACGAGATTGGAGAAGACATTGACGGCTGCAAGCGGTACAGCGTGAGCGTGCGAGAGAGCCAAGGGTTCCGATGGAACCTTGACCTGTTTGTATCGCGATACCACCAGCGGAGCGGAGTCAACTATCTCTGCGACGATGAGGAGGAAGACGTGCCGGTGACTGAGATATCGCCTGATGATGGAGAGGTTTTCGTCATGGAGTAACCAATACCTGCATTAGACTAACCTACGGTAAATATCATATAGTCTTTCTTAATTTATTCATCGCATATCATTCATTCCGTCTCTCTAGTCTTGTTTCATCTGGGCTATTCTGGGGTACTTCTGGTATTTCTCATCATTGGCTGGTCTACTTCTGAGGGAGGCACAAAATTAGTTAGCTCAGATATGAATTGCCTACTCATCCAACGCTCGCACGACGAGGGAATATATGCCCTGCTCTACCTTGGCCAGGGAGGACTCAAACACGGATATCTTCTTGCCCAGCTCCTTCATGCCCAGCGCCTTGTCTGCCGCATAGCAGTCTATGGTGTCCAGGTTTTGCTTAAACTCCCTCATTGCATGGAGGATCTGCGTTGCAATCTCCGACGGCTTACGGTCCCTCTCGTGCTCGGCCAAATGGCCAATTGCGTACCGCATAAGCTCTCCGGTCAGGTCCATGAGCCCCAATAAATAGTCGGCCAGCGTTACCAGCACACCCTCGCCAATACTCTCACAGACTTGCTCGTACGTGATAAGACTTCTGTGAAGAAGGAAATGCTGGAAAGACAATGCCTCAATGTACTCCTGTAGGCACCCGGAAAACTGCCGGGTGTACTTCCACTGGTACAATCCCGTAATGTCTGATCGCACCGACTCGATCCGGACAGCGATATCCTTGAAATGCTTTTCCACCGTCTTGTTCGACGCGACAATTTCCTCCGTGAGCTCTTCTGGGCGCAGCCTATGTAGGGCAAATATGATCTTCTTGCTACTGGCGGTGATATCCCGGCTCGCCTTGATCACGCGCTCCCTCTGGTCATGGTGCCCGTCCAGATAGACCCTGAAGTCCTCAAACAGGGTCTCGTAGCTTGACATGACGCACTGTTATACCTCCGTACTGTGGATATGGTTTATCAAGGTGAAAAGTTCAAGATGGCACGGCTGACCGATTGCACTCTACCAGACCATACCGCCGTGCCGACATTGCATGCCCATGCCGCAATTGATTACTATTTGCTTCACTTGCGCATATACAACGGCCTTCTGGGGCTCTACACCAGACCGAGTAGATGGGGGGGGGGGCCAGCCATAAACCCCCCGGCCCCTATGTGTCTAGTTACAGTGTTACGGGAACTCACAACAGCGAAACAAATAGCTCCAACGCCTTTGGGCAACTAAATACTGGTCAAGAGCTGACCACCGTGGCCGAAAAGTCGCAATTGCTATTCGATATCCCCGTCTAGTCACAAGCTCAAGGTCATTGATTGACAGCCTTTGAGCTTCCTTAAAATGGTCATCGATATACAGTTGTCTATATTGGTGAGATTACATAAAAACGGGTTAGAACAAATACAGTTTGGGCAATACAACAGCAGATCTGTTGTAGGTCCTCCAAAGTCTATATAAACCCTGCCTCGTGCCCAAGAATTGAACTCTTTGGAGAATTAGTCCGTCTTTTATCGCTGCAACATGTAACAACCACCCTCTACCAGCGCCAGAAACGGCGGTACAGGGGATTTGGGGGGCTGGCCCCCCAACTACAGGGTGTGGAGCAGAGCCCCAGTAACAATTGCGCCGAGCTCTAACCGTAACGGAACAGTTCTTAGTAGGAGAGTGTTGGTAGGGGTGGTTCCATGGCGTTCCAAAGCGGTGATGGGTGGAAGGGGCGCGCGACGCGACCAACATTTTTCATCACCAGCAGAGCCCCTCGACTCACCAACGAACACGAAATGTCGTCTGTGCAATTCCTCAACCCCAAGGCGGAGTCGCTGCGGCGGCAGCAGGCGCTGAGCGTAAACATCTCTGCTGCTCAGGGTCTCCAGAACGTTCTGGCGTCCAACCTGGGCCCCAAGGGCACGATCAAGATGCTTGTCGACGGCGCGGGCAACCTCAAGCTGACCAAGGACGGCAAGGTGCTCCTGTCGGAGATGCAGATCCAGAACCCGACTGCGGTCATGATTGCGCGGGCCGCTACTGCTCAGGACGAGATCACCGGCGACGGAACGACCTCGGTGGTTCTGTACGTGGGCTCTTTGATGCGAGAGGCTGAGCGGTTTATTTCCGAGGGAATGCACCCGCGGGTCATCACAGAAGGGTTTGAGGTTGCCAGGAGGGCTGTGCTGAGCTACCTCGAGCAGTTTGTGACCAAGATCGACCCTACGGACCGGGAGCTGCTGCTTGCGGTGGCGCGGTCCTCGCTCGCGACCAAGGTCCGGGCCGATCTGGCGACCCATTTGACGCCAATTGTGACCGATGCGGTGCTGGCGATCCAGAACCCGGAGGACCCTGCCAACCTGGACCTCCACATGATCGAGATCCAGAAGATGCAGCAGCAGACGGCTTCGCAGACGCAGCTGGTGCGGGGTCTGGTGCTTGACCACGGTGCCCGGCACCCGGACATGCCTAAGCGGGTCGAAAACGCACATATTCTGACGCTCAACGTGTCCCTCGAGTACGAAAAGTCCGAGATCAACTCTGGCTTCTTCTACAGCTCTGCGGAGCAGCGGGACAAGCTCGTCGAGAGCGAGCGGCGGTTCGTGGACGAGAAGCTCAAGAAGATCATTGAGCTCAAGAAGGAGGTGTGCGGCAATGATGAGTCCCAGGGCTTTGTCATTGTGAACCAGAAGGGCATTGACCCAATGTCCCTCGACGTTCTGGCCAAGAACGGCATTTTCGCGCTGCGACGGGCCAAGCGACGGAACATGGAGCGGCTGCAGCTGACGTGCGGCGGTGTTGCCCAGAACTCGGTCGACGACCTTTCGGCCGAGGTGCTGGGCTGGGCCGGGCTCGTGTACGAGCACTCGCTCGGCGAGGAGAAGTTCACCTTCATTGAGCAGCCACGGGACCCCAAGAGTGTCACCATCCTCATCAAGGGCCCCAACGCCCACACCATTGCCCAGATCAACGATGCCGTCCGAGACGGCATCCGGGCCGTCTCTAACACCATCAAGGACCGGTGCGTTGTGCCGGGCGCTGGCGCGTTCCAGATCGCTGCTGCCGACCACCTCATGAAGAACCACTGCAAGGGCAAGATCCGGGCTGGTGTCGAGGCGTTTGCCAACGGTCTGCTTGTGATCCCCAAGACGCTGGCCTCCAATGCGGGTTACGACACGCTCGACACGCTGAGCGCCGCTCAGGACGAGCAGCAGGAGGGCCATGTCGTCGGCATCGACCTTTCCACGGGCGAGCCTATGGATCCGTCGGTGGAGGGTGTCTACGACTCGTTCCGAGTGCTTCGAAACTCCATCTCTTCGGCGACCCAGATCGCGTCCAACCTGCTGCTCTGCGACGAGCTGCTCAAGGCCGGCCGGTCCTCGCTCAAGGGTTAAAATAGACTTGCATTTGTAATGATCGTTAGCGTTGTATGCTGATTAATGAGTTCCTACCAACCGTCAACCGCCCATATATAATTCAGGGCAATCACTCGTACAAAAGACTAAAGCAGGGGAATTGAATGGATATGTTACCACTATACACATGAAGATTAGTATAGCATTTTATGGGATCAAGAGCATGCTCGTTTAATGGATCCAATAAATGGACACTGCAAATGAATCTGATCAATTGGTAGCACCTAAAGGATGTATACTCATTTGGTAACTAAACTGATCAATTATAATAGCTGAAGATCAACTGAGCGTTGACTAATACTGCGAACTGCCAAATGGATTTGAAGTTCATTAATTTGTTACATGTGTCGTATATCTACCATACGGAGCGGTATAAAAGTATGAAATGCCCCATAGTTATCTCTATAAATACCGGTAATTGAAAAATATATAGCCAACAATAATTACAGAATGTGCGGAAACCCGTAAAACAATATGATTTTCAACATCAAAAGAAAAGGACTGATTATAATACAGAAAATTCAGTTCGTTCAAGATCTGGCCCAATTCCAAGTACCTCTCAGCACCGTGCAAGTCGTTTTATACGCACTCCGATCATTGTTGATTCAGTCGCCCAATTGAACTACAGCAAGCTCTTTATCTCTTGGCAACGAGATACAGATACCGCTATCAAAGATTCATGTCCAATGCCCAAGATACGACTATCAGTCCCTGCAGGTACTAGTAAGCGAGATCGGATGCCGATTACGCCGGGGCATCGGGTGGGTTGCCTCAACTGGTAGCCAGCCTATGGGGCTGCAGGACAGGCAGGAGGAGCCGGGCGCGCCCGCGGGGAGATGTCTCAGCCGCACCCCGACATTAGAGCCTGGGGCAATGGGCGGTTCCGACTTTGCAAAGCGGGCGAGAAATGGAGGGCGCTGTCGGGCGCGGAAAAAATCGAGTTTCAGCGTGGAAAAGCGCTTCAAAATTAGTACTGGGGGCTCGTAGGGGCCGTTGAGATGGGATGGGGAGTGCGAGACAGCAGGTACAGGAACCCCACCATCGTACATTGCACATCGATACATTTAAAATGTGTCTTCTCACAGGCTGCTACCATAATTTTCTCACCCTCCGACTAGCTGAGCTGGCATAGATGGCGGTTACTATGAGCGGGGACGAGAAAGTAGTCAAGCCGCGGTCGCGCACGGGCTGCTTTACGTGCCGCAAGCGCAAGAAACGGTGCGACGAGGTGCGCCCGCTGTGTGGGGCCTGTCGACGGCTCAACCTGGCGTGTGAATACCCGGCCCCAGGGCTGGAGAGGAAGAATAAGAAGCGGAAGACGAGTGTGGGCGACGGCGGCAATTCAGCCCCGTTGCGTGCGGCGGCTACGGCGGCTATTGACCAGTCCGTGTCGCCGTCCACTTTGTTTGACGGCAAGGACTTTGCATTTGGCGAGCTTTTTGGCGTTTCGCAGAGCCCGCAGAGCCCGCATGGACTGACGCCGGTGTTTGGGCCGCTTGAGGAGCTCATTGCTACTACTTCCGTCACCGCTTCGGGGCTCCACATGACTTCGGGGATCAATTCATCTATGGAGTCTAATGGGCTGGCCGAGATGAAAAATGTGGAAGCTTTGAGAATTAGTGGGTTGAAAACGGCCAGCGGTCTGAAATCGCCAAGACTAGACGGGTTGAAATCTCCAACAATTGGCGGTTTGGGAATTAACGACCTAAAAGCCTCGGGGGGTAATGGGATGAACGACTTAAAGTCGGGGGCTAGTGGGATTAACGAGCTAAAAACCGGGGTTGATGGGATCACTGAAACGGACATGAATAGAGTCCGGCTGGACGAGCTGGAATTCGAAGAGCTCATGTCATCATCGCCCGAGGAAAAAGCGCTGACTCTGTCGCGGAACCCGTCTGCGTGGCAAACTCTCCAGCTAGACGCTACGGGGATGCAGCTGTTTGACTACTTCCGGTACCAGCTGGCGCCAATGATTTGCGTCAGCACCGAGGATTCGAACAGCTTCCTCAACGTATTTGTCCCCATGGCCCACGAAGACAATGCCGTGCTCTATAGCATTGTGTCGTGGGCCGGGTTCCACAAAGAGCGGGGCAAGTTCCAAGATACAGGGCTGCAGTACCTCAACAAGTCGATTGTGGCGGTCAAATCCAGCATGCCGACGTCCAACTACCAAAAATACACCCGTCTGGCGTCGATGCTGCTGATATGCGCTGCGGAGATCTGCTCTGGCGACGTTGTCCACTGGGACAAGCATCTGTCGCTGGCGGCGAAGATGATCAGCGAGAATGGCGGGCTTGGGAGCTTTGTGCAGGACCGGACGCTGCGGTGGCTTGCGAGCAACTTTGCCTACCACGATCTCCTGGCGTCGTCGACCTCATCTTCGCGAAACACGCACTTCCCGCCGCAAGACTACGACCAGATCCTCAAGCACGGGTACGGCCTGGACGCATTGGTTGGGTGCTGCCAGCCGCTGTTCAAAGTGCTGGCAGAGATCAGCGATATGGCAGTGGAGGCGCAGAACCTGTACCGGTCGATACGGATGGGCATCAAGGAGCCGTCTGAGCTCAAGTCGCTGCGGACCAAGGTGCAAGCGCTTGAGCAGCAGATTTCGTCGTGCCACCCGGACCCCATTGACATGATAAACCTGAGTCCGGACCAGCTGTCGGAGCAGCTGAATCTGTTTGAGACTTTCCAGCTCGCATCGCGGCTGCACCTACGGCAGACGGTGACGCGGGTGAATTCGAACAACCTCGAGATCCAATGCATGGCGCAGGACCTTATTGGGGCTCTTGACCAGGTCATGGGCACGCGGGTCGAGGGCGGGGTAGTGTTCCCGCTGTTTGTGGCTGGGATCCATTGCTCTACGGAGACGGCGCGGCAGGCGATGCGGGCGCGGTTCGACCAGTACTATGAGCGCAACCTGGCGCGCAATATCAAGCGGGCGCGGTTTCTGCTCGAGGAGGTGTGGAGTCGTGACGAGAACGGCTCGAGGCACGTTGACTGGTATGGCATTATCCAGAACAGAGGGTGGGACATTTGCTTTGCCTGATTATTTATGTTTACGTTATTTATTATCCTATTCACTATCACGGATTCTTGTATTCGTTTTTCATCAGCGTATACACTGTCGTTAAAAGTACTTGGGCTAGTTCTCCTTCTGGACACTGACCAGGAATTATTCGTCTGATCTATCCATGATCTATTCATATTATATCCACCTACTATTCGGCGCAGTATTAGTGCTATTCATGATATATTGATGATATATTCGGGCTCCATGCTGGTATGTAAAACCCATGCGGCTGAGGGAGCCGCACGCCGCACACTAATTCGGCCCAATATACCACGAGCGAGCGGAGGCACCACAGACCAATGAATTTGGCGCAATTGCCTCCTGCGACGGGGGTCTGGGGGCTGGCCCCCAGCCACGGGGGGTTTGGGGGGCGTGGCCCCCCAAGACGACACTACGGGGCCTCCTGTGGCTAATTAAGCGCGGGATGGCGAAGGTCCCAAGCGGAAGTGTCCACCTCAGCCATTCCACGCGACAATGTCGGACGAGCAGAGCCTGCGGGACAAGCAGATATGCGCCATTGAGCGCATGCTGAACCTGAACCAGGAAAAAGGCGAGGACGAGGAGCGCACGATCTGGAAGGTGCTGGTGTTCGACTCGCTCGGGCGCGACATCATCTCGAGCGTGCTGCGGGTCAACGACCTGTTCAAAAACGGCGTCACGGTGCACATGCTGCTCTCTGCGGAGCGGACGGCCATTCCGGACGTTCCGGCGGTGTATTTTGTGGCGCCGACGGAGGAAAACGTGCGGGCCATCGCGCGGGACCTCAACGCCGGGCTCTACGAGTCGTTCAGCCTCAACTTCACGTCGCCGCTGCCGCGCGCCCTCCTCGAGACGCTCGCCGGCGAGACGCTCGCGTCGAGCCACCTCATCTCGCAGGTGTACGACCAGTACCTCAACTTTGTCGTGACGGAGCCCAACATATACAGCCTCGGCATGCCGCGCGTCTTCACGACATTGGCCATGCCGGGGGTGGGCGACAGCGAAGTCGAGCGGCTCATCGACGGCGTTGTGGACGGCCTTTTCTCGGTCGTGCTGACGGCGGGCGCGATTCCGATCATCCGGTGCTCGCGGGGCAACGCCGCCGAGGCGGTGGCGGCCAAGCTCGACAAGCGGCTGCGCAATCACGTGGTCAACACGCGGCACGCCGCACAGCCGCAGGGCGTGCGGCCCGTGCTGATTCTGCTCGACCGCAACATTGACCTCGTGTCCATGTTCTCGCACTCGTGGACGTACCAGTCGCTCATCAACGACACGTGCGAGCTCAACCGCAACCGCATCACGGTGACGACGGAGGAGGAGGGCAAGCGGGTGCGCCGGTCGTACGACCTGGACCCGCACGACTTCTTCTGGGCCAAAAACTCCAACCTGCCCTTCCCCGAGGTCGCAGACAACCTCGATGCGGCGCTCAACAAGTACAAGGCGGACGCGCGGGAGATTACGAGCCAGACGGGGGTGGCGAGCCTCGAGGACGTGGGGCAATTGGACCCGTCGTCGAACGCGCAGAGCCTCAAGGCCGCCATCACGGCGCTGCCGGAGCTGACGGCGCGGAAGAAGGTCATTGACATGCACATGAACATTGCCACGACGCTGCTCAAGGCGATTGGCGACCGCGGGCTCGCGGAGTTCTTTGAGATTGAGGAGAACCCGTCCAAGCAGACAAAGGCGGCCATCCTCGACAAGATCAACAACGCCGAGTTCACTGAGCCCAGCGACAAGCTGCGCATGTTCCTAATTTATTACCTGCTCACGGACAAGATGTCGACGGCGGACCTGGCCGAGTTTGAGGGCGCGCTGACGGCGCAGGGGTGCGACCTCAGTGCGCTGGCGTACGTGAAGCGCAACAAGGAGATGAGCAAGATCACGCAGGCGAGCTACACGACGCAGGCGGCCGGCGGCGAGCAGCAGTCGGATCTGTTCAAGTCCTTCTCGGGCATCACGAACAAGCTCACGGACCGGCTGACGGACGGCAAGCTGACCGAAGGGTTTGGCAACCTCATTTCGGGCGTCAAGAACCTGCTTCCGGCGTCCAAGGACCTGCCCGTGACGAAAATCGTCGAGTCGATTATGGAACCGGGCCAGTCCTCGTCGGCGGCGTCGTCGCAGGTCACCGACGAGTACCTGTACTTTGACCCGCGGGCGACGCGGGGCTCGGCGTCGCGGCCGCCAAAGCGCCAGTCGTACGACGAGGCCATCATCTTCACCGTGGGCGGCGGCAATTACTTTGAGTACTCCAACCTGCAGGACTGGGTCCAGCGCATTGGCGGCAGCAAGCGGGTCGTGTACGGCTCGACCGAGCTGTGCTCCCCTGCCAACTTTCTGTCCGAGTGCGAAACGCTCGGCAGGGGGCTCTAATAGACTTCATTTGCATTTTCTCCCCTCGCCTACATTTGCGGTGATACAACAATTATTGTACGGCAATTAATTTTTATTTTCAGCAATAATAGGCCCGAGACTTGTCCACATCAATAATATACTGGTGGCGCTCTGGGTCAGCCCTTGACGCAATTAGCTGGGCCCATCCAATGCCCACATCAATAATATACTGGTAGCCCTCTCGGTCAGGCTCTGACGCACATCGCTGGGCCCATGCAGCCTCGTTTAACACAGCAATCTCTTGTATACATGTCATTTCGATACGCTTCAGCTTTGGACATGCTTTGACAAAGGCACGGAGCAGCTTGTCAACAAAATCACCCATATCGTCAATAAAGTCACGCACGCCCTCTTCCATCGGTGCACTTCGCTGCATCAAAAGGACCAAACACTCGAGCTCGGGAAAGTTGGGCAAAAAAGTGTCAAATCGACTTTGCCCGGGAAATAGGAATCGGCCAAACGCCCCAGTATTCATTTCCAACCTCTTCACTCCAAGCCCAGCTTTGGCTACATCTCGAAAGTCAAACGTACACTCCTGCGAAAGATACCGGCAGAAAACGCGCAGGTGTTCCAAGCTATCCTTGGCATGAAGAATGGCTGCAGTAAGCCCTTCCGAAACATCACCCTCTCCATGAAATTCAAATATTTTTAGTTGCTTGATTTGCGTCATCCCGAAATAGCAGAAAATGGGTAACCTGTACCTTTCTCCATGCCAATTGTACTCCAAGACATCGGTAATTCTAAGATGCTCGACCTCAGGCGGGACGTCCAGCATTCCCGCTACCGCGCCACTCACGCCATCAGAATTCATAATATGTAGGTATTTGATGGACTGGGGCCAGTTGGCCTCGAAGATGTTGCCGATCCGCCATAGCGTCAAGTTGGCTGCATCCTTGAACATGTGTGCCAAATCCGACCAGGTAGCTCGCTCTTGGCCCTTTACCTTCCACAAGGGCAGTGGCACTTGTCTATGGTAAAAGAGTGTCCTAAAGAATAGCCAATTGACATTCATCCCTTCAGTGTCAAGCAGTACTTGGCCCGGCGAAAATTCGGCCTGGCTTAAATTGATCGCGAGAGTGAACTTGGCAGATGGTTTAAACTGGTCCACTAGGCCCTGGAAAGCACCAAACGCTTCGTCGTCGTCGTTACGCCCTGGCTCAAACCACAACCCAATCCGTCGTACCGGCGCGTCTTTGAAGAGCCCAGAAACGAGCCCGTAGAACTTCTCGTCATTGCTGCCCAAGGTCTTTTTGTCGTAGAACAAATAGAGCTCGCTCGTGCTATGCTGAATCACTTTTCGCAATTCTTCACTTGGAAGCTCTTTCAATTGTTTGTAGCAAAGCGGCTTGAAATCGTACCTTTCCTTGTGCTCTGTATAGAAAGAGGATAGAAACATATGGTCCGATCGCTCTTTTTTAAAAAAGGTGCGATGATGTTTGACAACTGCCACTCTTTTGAAAAGCAATGGCAGGCACAGATGATTCCATCGCTTGGATACGAGTCTCAGCACAGACCACTCGTCTTGGCCGAGACAGTCGAGAACAATGTCAAAGAGCTCCTCAGGGAGCTTTTCTATCATGTTATCACCCTTTCCCATTGATATCGAAGTGATTGAAACTTTTTTGTAATGGTGTGGTTAAAAGAGAAGAGGGGTGTGAATGGAGGATTATATTTGAAATGAGGATTATATTTGAAATGAGGATTATATTTGAAATGAGGATTATATTTGAAATGAGGATCAAGATGTCACACTCATGCGCCGTTCATACCTACCACGGTAGTACATCGGCTGTTTCTATCCTCCCACAGCCTCATTTTAAGACCAGCTTATGAGATGAATTCCTCTTCAGGAAAGATCGGCTCGCCCCACCAATAATAAAAGCGATCAGAGTATGAGAGGCAATAGTAAACTTGAAAGAATGGTTTAACCTCGTGTTATCAGTATCTTTATAACGAATATTGTCCTGCAGAGGACTATTTGAGCTTTGATCTGGTAGGCATTCGAATCTATGGCCATTGTACAATCAAATGCTTCCGTTCATTACATAACACCACACGGTTACCGTCTACGGTTATATGGCTCGTTTCACTTCCAACTGTGCAAGCCTCCAAGGGCAGTCCAACGGGTATATGTTACTCTATACAAACAATTGGCTAACTAAAGGCGGAAGCAATATACCGCGCTGGTATCACAATTGGTGCCGTTAATTACCAACACAATTTCATTCATTCATTGCAATGGTGTACCTGATAATGTAAGACCAATCTGGAAAAACGACGAAAATCATCGCACTCCGCTTCGTAATTCTACGTACCCCTACGTAAATCTCCGCAAAAAAGCTACGGCTTCGTATAATGTGGTATACTGTGCAACACGTACACCACTATCAGTGAATACCAGCGGAGGCCGAATGTGAAAGATCTGCACAGCCGCACATAAACCCGGCTAAATGGTCCGAGATCGGTGTGGGGAAACCTGAGTATTAAATATAAAGCAGCCAGTCATTCATCACCAAACCCCACGAATAAACATGATTTTCAACTCGCGAAGGTCTGTGGTCCACTCGACCAAGGGAATTGTAGCATCCACCCAGCCGCTAGCCAGCGCTGCCGGCCTCAAGATCCTTGAAAAGGGCGGGAACGCCGCCGAGGCGGCGGTAGCCGTGGCAGCAGCCATTGGCGTCACCGAGCCAATGATGAACAGTATTGGCGGCGACGCTTTTGCTCTGTACTATGATGCCAAGACCCAAACCGTCAAGGGCTTTAACGGATCTGGAAAGTCGCCGGCGGCCCTCAATGTCGATTTCCTCCGGGAACAGGGCATCTCCGGCGACAAGATCCCGGATGACTCAGTCCACACCATCACCGTCCCCGGCGCAATTGCCGCCTGGGACGACGTCGTAAAGAACTGGGGCACCGGGAAGCTTACTCTCGGCGAAGTCATCCAGCCAGCGATCGAACTCGCCGAGGAAGGCTTCCCAGTCACCGAGCTTTGCAGCTACATGTGGAAGGGAGGGGTCAAAAAGCTTCTCTCTCGAAAGGCCGGCGCCGGTAAGGACCTCACTATTGACGGTCGGGCCCCGGAGGAAGGCGAGATCTGGAGGAACCAGTACCTGGCCGAGAGTCTCAAGAGAGTCGCCGCGGAGGGCCGAGACGGGTTCTACAAGGGCAAGACTGCCGATAAGATCGTAGAGGTTGTCCAGGCCTTGGGCGGTGTGATGACCCACGAGGACCTGGAGGCCCACAAGACGCTTTTCCTCGAGCCAGTGACCATGGGGCTCGAGAACTCGGATGTCAAGCTCAATGAGCTGCCTCCAAATGGCCAGGGAATCGTCGCGCTCCAGGCTCTTGGTACGATTAATGAGCTTGCTAGAAGGGGGACTATTGATCTGTCCAAGCTGAAGCACAACTCTGCAGAATATCTCCACCTTGTCATCGAGGCATTGAAGTACGGGTTCAAGGATGCCGAGGAATACGTCACTGACGTTGAGAAGCTAGATTACGATGTGGAGCAGCTGCTGACCAGAGAGTACCTCTCTAAGCGGGCTGATCTGTTTGACCCTGCAAAGGCTAACAAGGACTTTTCGCACGGTGTTATCAACCCAAAGCACAAGAGTGACACTGTCTACTTTACTGTGAGCGATCAGTACGGTAACGCATGCTCGTTCATCACTTCCGTATTCCAGTCCTTTGGCAGTGGTGTTGTTCCATCCGAGTGTGGATTCCCACTCCAGAACCGAGGTGCCAACTTTAACCTCGTCAAGGGCACTCGAAACTGCCTCGAGGGTTCCAAGCGACCGTACCACACTATCATCCCAGCCATGATTACTAGGGAAAATGGCGACTTGTATGCCGCTTATGGCGTTATGGGCGGGTTCAACCAGCCGCAGGGTCATCTCCAGGTTCTTCTTAATCTCGACTTGTTCAAGTTGAGCCCACAACAGGCCGTTGATGTTCCACGAATCTGCCTATTCGCCGAGGCCCCTGATACGGGCATGGTCATGGCGTCTTCCAACCCGGCTTCGAGTCTAGCGGAGACTGTTGTGGGAATTGAAGAGGGCGTCGATGAACAGGTTGTAAAGGCTCTTGAGGCACTTGGACACAAGGTTAAGGTTCTCTCAGGGCATGATCGATCATTGTTTGGCCGGGGACAGGTTATTCGAAAGTCCGAGTCTCATGGCAAGCTCGTCTGGAGCGCTGGCAGCGACCCTCGTGGTGACGGTGCTGCTCTGCCAATGCATTAACTGCCCCATATTAGATTTCCATATCTTCTAGATACAAATAGATACAACTCCTTGACGCAGAAGAGCTCATATCAGACATCATAAAAAATGGGTATGCAACGCCATATATGCACCATTCGCCTTTGGAATCTTCAACATTTGTTCGGTCCATTGTTCAGCTGTGGCTGATGGTTTATTAACATGAATCGTAGGTTACAAGATGGCATATTGCAGACACGGTACATGCTTAAAGTTAAGCAACCAAGGTGCATAGGGCAGGTATCAAGTAAGGAGAACAGGGGTCCAAGGTGACCTGGAAGCATTGAGTTGTATATATAAGACGAGCTCAAACAATAAGTCGATTGATCCCACCAACTTTTGACAGATTAGCCATACTGATGAACGATTCCCAACAGCCATTGCAGTTTGAAGTTTCTCAATTGGTCATTTGAAATAAAATACATAGCACTGAAGTATGGCATCTGAGTTATTTTTCACCGTTTCAATCACCTGAACTGTAGATCTTTAACCCAATTGGATTTTTCACTTGATCTAGTGATATGATAATTCTTAATCGGGTAATGGTTCAGCCGTGTAAGGCTGGTATACGACAGAGATGTGCATGAAAAAAAATAAGAAAAAAAATAAATACATTCAGTATAGCAAAAGTCGGTTAGTATCGTCGTCAAGAGAGGAACTCTGGAAGTGTATCTCTAGATTCCTGGTTTGCCCCAGGTTGCAGCGCCCTGAGGGCCGGCTTTGGATCTGTGCTCCATAAGACTTGGACCCGACAATGGCGGCTCTGGGATAGGCGTAAGAGCCTTTTTAACTCGACTAAAGAACCCACGCTTTTGGCCAGGCGATCTTGAAGAACAATCGCTGTTGGACGAAGCGCTGGAAGCGACTGGAGCGATGTGCTCACTGAAATCTTCCTTCTTTTCGCTGTAGGGGCTGTTCTGGCTCATTGTTTGGAATGAGATTGATTGATTGGTCTGTATGATTGATTGCTGTATGATTGATGATAAAAAAGATCTCATCCAGCTGGAAACGCCTCGTTTTATAGACTTCCTCCACCTCGAATACGGTTGGCCTCGCTAGTCCTTGTTCGTGCGGCTGAGTCGAGACATCTGCATCCCCGTTCTACACGGTTACCCTTGGTGACTAACCTCCTGCAGTGTTGAGTAACCGGCCACGCGCAGGTGAGCAAACTTGTACATTGCTCTGGCCTGTACCCTGCGTTAACATGTTAGGTACTCTAAATAGATTTGCATAAACCCAGCGATCAGCAATGTCTGGCGATGTGACTGGTCACGATTACTACCTATAGCCTGCGGACTGACTGGTCATGACACGACGGGAGCTGTCTTACCGTTAAGGCGTTCCATATCCCACCCTTGAAAGCGATCGGACTCCTTTGCATTTTTTGAGAAAGTGTTGGGCTCAGCCTCGTAACGGTATTGCACCCTTGTGATTTTGTGATTTTTCAATCGATTGTGCCCACCTCGTTTGATATTCAGTATCACGGCACATGCTATTTATTATTACCCGGTACAACAATCTGGTTATATTTCAGTAGTGTAGTACCACTAGCCAGAGCTCTTATTCTACGTATGTATTTCAAGTTGTTATGAACGTGAAGTGTAAAAGACGACAGCCGAGGACGCACTTCAATACGAACGGAACCCGACACAGCGGAGTCCGGTAACGATGTTCATGGGGTATACACGATGGATCGGTTTTCGGAGATGACCTGCTTTATTTTATCATGCATCACCTACTAATGGCAATTGAAATGCGACATCACCACACGATGGAATCCGAAGTGGCAATCTCGTCGGATAGTACCCGTGCGCTTGTAGATATTCTTATTCTTAGTACAGTACCAGTTTCAAACTGCGTACAGCAAGATATTAACATTCTACGGCACGAAGGTCTTTTAAAACCTCGAGATCTCTGAAAACCAATTCGTTCCTAATGGGGCTTTAACGACCAAATGCTCTATTAGGTATCTGTCGCGGTTACTGCGTAACTGTAACTCCCAAGAGTGTAACGAAATTAATTCACCGGCATAGTGGGCTGCCAGTATACCCGGTTGCTTGCAAGATCAGTATACAGCGACTGTAATTACATTGGATACAGGCTTGCAAGGGTATCGAGAAACAATTTTAAATGTTCTGTTGTTATTACTGGTAGCTTGGTGCTGCGAATGTTAAAATATCCAGGGAAGGAATTCAGGACTTTCCAGTAGCCCCCTTTTGAAACAATTCCATGCGAATCTTGCGATTGCCAGGGCCCTCATACTGGAGAGAATATGCCTACGTGATGGATATCAGAAAAGGCTTTTAGAGAGTTATAGGCGGGTTTGGGGTGAATACAATTGAGTATATAAATAGATTAGGCCATGAACTTGCTGTTCTGGGCCTTAACGAGCTGGGCAGACCGCTTTGCGTCGAGGAACAGACTCTCACACTCGTCAATATCGGTAACGTCTATCTCGGACCGGTTGTTGGCCTGGGCAAGCACAAACGCCGGCGCCAGCAGCTGGAGAGCATACCGCAGCGACGTTTCGGCGCCATGGCGCGCCAGCTTGTCGAGCGCGGCCGCAGTGGCAGGAGAGGCCTCTAGCGCGGCCCGCTTCTCAATAATAGTTCTAATCTCGTCAACGTTGTAAGGCAGGGTTCGCACAATGAGCAGCCGGTCGACCAGGTCCTGCGGAATGCCGTGCGGAGCCTGGATGTCATCCGTGCCCCGCACAGTGGTCATGCCACGGTTCGAGGCCAGCACTACAATGGGCGAAATGGACGACTCGAGCGCCCGGTTAAGGTACGTGAAGCTCTCAATGTCCAGCATGTGCACCTCGTCAATAAATAACACACCGGGAATCAGCTCGGCAATGCCCTGGTCAATGTACCCCTGCACCACCTTGTTGATCTCCTGCCGCAGCTTGTCGGTGATTTCCGTCTTTCGCGGCTTCATGAGCTGCCCCATCATGGACATAATGTCCTGGCCGCCCTGCGGTCGCGCGTTGGCAACGTCCAGGTCGTGCAAGGTCACGTCCTGCACAATCTCCTTCTTCTTGTGGACGTCGCCCTTGGGCAACGGCACGTACTCCTCCGCCTCGAGGTCGAACTCGGTCGCGTAGGCGTCGGACCGCCCGACCCGCTTCACCGCACCCGTGTTCGCCTCAATGTAAATCACGTCGCCCACAGCAACCCGCTCCTTCTGGATCGCCTCGTATATGCTCGGGTCGAGCCGCAGCTGCTTGGTGCCCTTGTAGCTCTTGAGCCCGACGATAACGTGGCTGATCGTCTTGCCGTAGCCGCCGAGCGGGTTCTCCGCCTCCTCCGGCGTCAGCTCGGTCACCTCGCCCTCGTACACCTCCTTGATCTCCTTGATCCGCAGGCCAATGGCCCGCCGGAAGTTCTCCATGAGCGCCTCCGTCTTCTTGACCTCGGCCGAGAAGATCTCGCTGCCGACAATGGGGCAGAACGGCACCTTCGGGCCGAGCTCCTGCGAAATCGCCAGCGCCAGAGCGGTCTTGCCGGTGCCCGGCCCGCCAGCGAGCAGAATCGCCTTGCCAGAGAGCTTTTTCGCCTTGATCAGGTCGACAATGACGCCGCACGCCTCCCGCGCCTCCTGCTGGCCGACAAACCCGCCCTCAATCGGGCGCGCCTGGCCGAGCTCGTTCAGGCCAAGGCCCTTGATGTGTGTGTGCGCTGCGGTCCTGCTGTCCCGCGACACGCCCTTGATTTCGCTAATCTGCACCATCCTCTTGTCGTGTTGTCGATTTTTGTCGCTCGCTGGAATATTTTTCACGCGTCCCAAGTCGCCGGCGCACCCCACCACCGCTCCGATGCGCGTGAGCCCTTGCAATTAGCACAGTAAACGGTAATAAACCCTGGCATTCGCCTTGATACAATGCTGGTAAGCGCTCTGGTGGCAGCATTGGGGGGCTAGCCCCCCATTACACTATCCAGCTGCGGTTCTCAGAGGCTGGCCAGCGAGCTGCTAGCCAGGGGCCTGCTAGGGCGCGAAGAATAAATGCGTGTGAAATAGCGAATGTTAATTAGGATGAAGATGCATTTTGCATGCAGCGCAGCCTTGCATTCTTTGGACGGAGCGTCCTGACAGACGGTAGCGCGACATGTCGGTAGAAAAGAGCGGCGAAAAGCCCAAGCGCAAGCCGCGGATGCCCAAAAGGGCGCGGGACAGGAAAGAGGTGTTTGATCTGGGCATTTTCCTGGCAAAGGAGGAGCCAGCGGCCAAAAAGACCACCGTGGGCTACGAGCGGTACCTCGAGGTCGTCAAGGCCGGCGGAGCGGAGGTGAAAAAGGAGATGGGGCTGCTGAGCCACGTGTTTGAGCACTCGCGGCGGCTGGTCGTCATAGCCGGGGCCGGAATCTCTGTAGCCGCAGGCATCCCGGACTTTCGGTCTTCGACCGAGGGGCTGTTTGCGACAATTAAGGAGGACTACAAGCTCAAAACGTCGGGGAAGGCCATGTTTGATGCGTCAGTGTACAAGGACAACGACAAGACGGAGCTGTTCCACATGACGATTCGGGATTTGCACAAAATGTGCGTCGAGGCTCGGCCGACGCGATTCCACGAGTATATGAATAGAATCGCCGCAGACGGGCGGCTGACGCGGTTCTATACCCAGAACATTGACTGTTTGGATACCAGCCAGGAGCATTTGGCAACCGCAGTGCCGTTGGCGGGCTCTCCGCGCGGAGTACAGGTCCATGGGAGCATTAGGACCATGGCGTGCTCGAAATGTAGCTGGACCGGTGATCTCGACCCATCCAAATTCCTCGAGGGAGAGGCGCCTGACTGCGGAGAGTGCCTGGAGCTCGATGAAGTGCGCCAGATCGCGGGAAAGAGACTACAGGGCGTAGGGCGGCTTAGACCGCGCATTGTGCTGTACAACGAGACTAACCCGGACGGAGAGGCCATTGGAAAGATCGCAGAGTCGGATTTGTACAAAAAACCAGACGCACTGGTGGTCGTAGGGACCTCGATGAAGATTCCCGGGATTCGGCGTATGGTCAAGGAGCTTTCGCAGGCGGTGCATGCAGCCAAGGGCGTAGTGGTGTGGGTGAATATTGAGCCGCCAACCAGCCTGGGTAAGGAAGCTGAAGCATTTGATTTTATTGTAAAGGGCGACTGCCAGCTGATACCCGAGCTCATTGCGCACTACGAGCGTGACAAGCAGGAGCAGCTCGTTATGCGGGAGAAGAACAAAGCTAGCCGCCAGCAGACCAGCAAGATTACCAGCGCATTCAAGATTTCCAAGAGCACTTCGACGAGCAAGGTTGTTCCGGTTAAGGTCAAGCTCCCGGATACTTTTGACGAGCCGATTAAGAATGAGTCGACGGTGTAATTATCACATACTAGTCGCTCTATTATTCTCACTGCTCAATAATCGGTCGTCCTGTTTTGCTGGTCTCTGCGCTGAATCTCGTTCTCGTGACAAACCCCGGAGACATTTTCGAATTGCCGCACAGATGCGATGCGATAGACGGCCCTGTCGAGATAGCACAAAAAGGCGCATCTACGTCGGCAATAAACTCAAAGACATTGGAATGACGGGAGATAATTTAATAGCTGCAATGCTGGACGCTTTTCGAATTGTTCACGATCCCCATATCTCCAGTTCCATCTCGTTGCTGTAACTTCTCTTTAACTATTTCCGTACATGGCTGATATACCTAGGAAGAAGCACGTCTTTCGCAAAATAATTTGGCAGATACGTTACAATTGACTTGTAGTGTCCACGCATAGCTTTCTAACGCAGTCCATTGGAGTGCATGAGAAAACTTTAATTCCAACGGTGAATGGTAAAAAGGTAATAAATAAGTCTACTCAAGCTCTACCTCGTCTTTGGGCTCTTTGGGCTCCTGCGACTCCTGCCACTGCGTGACATCGTCTATGTAACTGAGGATAGTGTTGACCGAGTCCGAGTTCTTGGCCTCCAAGGGCAAAAACTGCACCATGCCGAAATCGTCGCACAGATTGGCAATCGACTTGTTGAGCTCATGGAACTTGGGGTTGGTCTTTTCGTTCGCCTCGTTCACCATCAGCAACGGGTCCGGGTTCAAATACCTCTTCAACTCCCGCTTGGTAACCTCATTCGTGATCAAATCCATCTTGGACAGAATGTTTATGTGTGGCGTTTCGAGCAGGATCATGGCCGACATGGCCGAGAGAACGCCCGAGAAGAACTTGGGCCGGTCAATGACAAACGGCGCCTCTAATAAATACGTAGCACACAGACTGAAGTTGAGCTGGTTCGTGAGGTGCTTGACAATTGTCGGGAGCACCGGAATATGCGTATACAGCTCGATCTGGCCCGGGCAGTCAAAAATCAGATACTCGTCTTCATAGTCCCCAATCTCCTCGTCCAGCCAGTCGAGGTTGTTCATGAGGAACTCAAAGCAGTACACAAGCCCTCCGTTCGGTCCGTACTCCATCTCTTCCATTACATCCTCTAGCGAGATGAGATCGCGGATATCTACGGAGAACTCGTACTCAGTGGGCTCCGCGGCCGGATCGAGGTTTACGATATGCGCCCTTCGCCCCATCGACTGGATATGCGATATCAGGGCATTACAGAAGGTCGTCTTCCCTACACCGGCTGGGCCTAGCACTAGCACACCTACTCGCGACATGAGAACAAGGTTTTGGTCCGTGGGACTGATTGATAACCGATTTTTGGTGATTTGATGTCTTGCGGGGGCGCGCCGAAAATTTCACCGTTCCATCGAAGATGACGGAAGACGAGCTGAGGGAGTTCCTGAGGGACTATCTGCTGGCTCGCAATGGCGATGGAGGCGATCTGTCCGAGTGGCTGAGCGAGTATGCTCAGCAGCGGTGGAATTTCCAGAAGCAGATCCTGTGGGACGGCGGTAACATGTTTGGATACCCAAAGGAGCGAGGGTGGCCGGCCGCGTTATATAGCATTGAGGGGCTCCAGGGCGCCTTTGAGACCATAATTAAGCCTGAACTAGCGATACTCGGCCGTGGTTATGTGCAGGTAGCCGACGACGAATTATATAGAGCTGTTTGTTTTGCGTTCAGCGGCCATGAGGACTATGTGCTAGTCTTGTGGTCGGTCTACGATGATAATAGTTGGAAGGTCATGTCGATATTTGGCACTAACAGCGGGGCCATTCTGGAAGATATTAAGGGGGGGATGTCTTCTACAGAAGAATTGGCGCGACTGCGGCATGAAGAGAGAGCGCTCGAGTCGGTTAGAAAGAAGCAGAAGCTTGACAATGAAGGCGATAGCGATGACGACTATTGGGCAATGTATGATAAGAGCGGAAGCGAGCAGGAGAATGCGGCAAAGAGTGACGAAAGCATGGATGAGGATGAATACTTTGCGCAGTATGATGGTAATAATAATGAAGAGGATGCTCCACCAAAAGAGCAGAGCGCTTACGACCGGATTAAGAGAAGCCTTGGCGAGGCCTGGTCCTCGGCGCGGGAATTGGGGCTGTCACAGTCTGATTTCGACCAACACGTCAAGGAGTGCATCGAGCGTCGTGATTATATGACCCTGTAACGTTGAACTGTAATCTAATGACCTCTAGTTCGGATGAATGTGTTTATATTTGCTAATGTACAATGTGGAGAAAATAATGAGGACAGAGGTTCTAATGCACAATTGTAGATGGATATTCGCCTATTTTCGACACCAGCATTGACTGTTTTCGTTCTCCATCTGAATAAATACGTCTTCGACACCGTCCTGATGGAGGCGCTTCTCGACCTTGTCTCGCACATACGTACTGTTCGCGCCATCTTGGTATTGTACATGCAGCATGCCCCGGATTTTGGATCCGTCTGCCCAAAACTTGGGCACAGTGTAACTTGACACGCCGCTGGTGACGGATATGTCATTGAGAATGTCCCTGACTAGGTACTCCTGGTTGTCGTTGAGGGAGAGCAGCAACGTCTTGGCCGAAGAGGTGATAAGCGGGATGGATGAGATAAAAATTAAGACCGCAATGACGATAGATGCGACTGGATCAAACCCACTCCACCCAAAATACCATGTCAGGACCGTAGATAAGATGACACCCACAGAGCCAAGAGTGTCAGCTACAATGTGGAGGAAAATGCCATACATGTTTTCGTTGCCATCGGTGTGCGAATGCGAATGAGAGTGGCCGTGAGAGTGTCCATGCGAGTGCCCATGGGAATGTCCGTGAGAGTGTCCACTGTCTCCGTGGCCATGTGCATGGCCGTGGTTGAACGCAAAAATGCCAACTGCATTCACCAACAGGCCTAGAACGCTGACAACTAATAACTCGCCCGTCTTGTGCAGCTCCACGGGGTTGGAGATTCGTTCGAGCGCCTCAGCAATAATGCCGCCGCTGATGCCAATGAGAAGACACCCGTTTGTGAATCCTGAAACAGTTTCCACCTTGCCCAGACCATATGGGAATCGCGACGAGGGTGGGAACTTGGACAGAATGCTGGCTACCAGTCCCACTAACAGGGCCAAGCAGTCAAAGAACATGTGAATACTGTCGGAGAGCAACCCCAGAGAGTTGGACAGAATTGAGTAGAGCAGCTGGATGAGCATAAAGGAGAAGTTAAGCAGCAAAAAGTAGAAAATGTTCCTCGTGTCGTCGTGGGCGAGAATGCTGTCTACAATGCTCTGCTGGGGCTTGGAGGACTTGACGTCTTCAGTTCGTCGCCTACTTGCATTCACGGGGATAGCAACAGTCAGTAGAGCCAGACCCAGGTTCCAAAGGGGCGATGGGCGGATAAAAGACTCAAACACAAGCGCCACCGCAGTCTCGATGGTCGCATTGTATCTTGTCGGCACAACGTCCCGCTTAGCCAGAAGGTACACGCCAATAGCTCCACACGTGATAACCAGCAAAATTACAACGTCAATACCCCATTGAGTGCATAGCAGCGATCCCAAAAGCAGCCCAGCGCCAATCACAAGCGATCCTGCCGTAGAGAAAGCCGGCACTGGCGACCAATTCGCGTAGCACGCAGTCAAAAGCGCAATGTACCCGACGAGAACCGTTCCAGCAGTCCTAGTGGCCAGGTCATATGTCAGCAATACAAAAGTGTAAACCCCGTAAGGCAAGGCAGCCTTGACCGTCATGTCCAACGGCAGATTCAATGCAGCCACGAGACACATGGTAGTCCTCACCGAGCCCAATTGATGGCACGCAAGCACCATGGCCGATACCCCGAGGGCTATTACAGCATTCCCCCGCAGACCTTGCTGTGGAGTCGACACTGGCTTTCGCTCAAGGGTGTTTAGCAGGCCGTAGAATATCAGCACGAGGCCCGTGGCCATCGCAGCACCCACTACAGCGTTCCCGACCTTTTCAATAAGGTGTTCGGCTGCTAGAAGGCTTGTCGGGAGTGAGATGAATGCAGGGATGCAGCTTAGCCAGCTCCGGTCCTCTTCTTCTTCCTCGGGGGAGGGTTTGACGTAGGTGCCGGAGGTATGGCGTTTAAAGTCATGGAGCATCGTAGGCACGGAGTGGATCCCCCAGGTGGGCTCCGGCGTCAAAGACCCGCGCCTGGAGCCGGGAACTCGCAGTTTTTCAGCCATTTACCGGGTTGTCCAACGTGTTGTGATGGATGGTGATTTGGTATGCGCGGCTTAGGCTCCACGCACTCAATCTAGGGGGCTTAATTGAAACGCAATGTTTGACAGAGGATATTCTTATTACGCTGTGCTGGGTGAAAAAGTGTATTATAGAAGGAGCAATTTATATAACCGCCTAGAGCTATGTCTTGAAGAGGAATGCTGAATTGTCTCGTTGTGTAAGGTTGGTAACAAACCAAGCAGTAACCAATTTTGTTACAGCCGTACGCCCTCCTGCTAGCACCCCCACGCAGCTCGTATTTCGCGTGATAAACTCTATTGTCAATGTTTATAAGTACATAACATGTCGTCAAGGGTCTTGAGTGCAATTTCCCAATCTGGTTAATCAATGAAGAACGGATCGTTAACATCTTCTTTGGGCTGCTTCTTCTGCTTCGGCGAGGCATCGCTGTCTCCAAGCATCCATGAGTATTCGCTCTGAGCAAGCGAGGTCTTCTTGGCCCGGCTGGAAGTAGAGAGCGAGGCAATTGGAAGGGCCTCTCGATGCTCTTTCGGCTTTGTCACCGGACTCTGCGCCTCTCGAGTGAGTACACCTCCAAACCTTTCCTTCGGCGGGGTTGGAGATACCGACTTCTCCGGACTCACCGGCTTGCCCAAATTTGCTGGGCTCGGCAGCTTGTGGGACGGATCTCGCAGGCAATCCCTGACCTGGCGGATTTTGGTCATTGCATCCTCGTGCCCAGTAATGTCGACCAGGGATTCCAACGCCTCGGACAGAACAGCCGACAAAATGCCGTCTCTGCGTCTATGCGAAGTGGTAGGCGACGAAATGCGACTACGTCGCTCATGGGATACAGGCGATGGAGAAAGCCTCAGGGCCGACTTTGCGTCTCGGAACCGTTTGTCAATGTCCAACCGCTGGCCAACCGACCGGGCCGCCTCAACAAAGCCCTCAAGATTGATCTTGGACCGCGCAGGAGGCTCTTCGTACCACAGGCTCTTGTACTGGTTAGCAACGTAGCGCCCACCCTCCAGCGACACGTTGCGCCGCAGATACAGCGCATTGAGCACATAATCATAGGGCACGTTTTCGTCGGACGGAAGCCGCGAAGGATAGTCGAGGAGCAGAGCGAGCACGTCTGTGTTTGAGCTCGACTTGAGTAGCTGCCCGCGGATCCGGATAACCATGACGGCGGCAACGTATCTCACCAAGCTGAGCGTTTCATCGGCGGCAAACATGGCATCCCACAGCTGGAGCATGGTGTCAAAGTCGAACTCGCGCCCAAACAAGAGCCGGATCCACTTTATACCCCATATTTGAGGCTCAATCTCGTTCTCCGCCAGCAATTCGTACACCGGCGGGTCGCAGACGCGCAGTACGTCCTCAATTGCGCGGCTCTCTTCAACAATCCCCGGAACAGACCCATGGCCCGTTGTCGGAAGGTACCACGGCTTTGCCGGTTTCATAATTGCCTCGAAAATAGCAAACGTAGTCGCCTCTATATGGCAGTTTGGCACCGGGTCCTTGAGTACCGAGTACAAAACCGGCGCCAGAAGCTCGTGCATCCCCTGGCGGTACCCGACATCCGGATTCAGCTTAGCATAGTAGTACAGAATCCTGCAGAGGCTCTTTTGAACGCTGTGGGTGCGGAAGAAGTCCATTTCAGGGAATGTCCGGTCAACGTCCGCGTTGATAACGTCAATAAAATCGCCCTCAGAGCCCTTGGGCCCGCTGAGCGGGTCCGCTTCATCAGCCTCACTGGCCGGAGAGCTAATCTGGTCTCCGAAAACGCCCCTGAGCTCCTCGTAGCGCGCATCGATAGCCTTATCTACGCTCCTCCACTTGGTCTGATCCAGCGTCCTGTACACAAGCAGCACCTTCCACAGGAGCCCCCTAGGCGCCGGGGCCACCCTTCCGGACCACACTGCCTGCCGCAGCAGCGCCAGGTCGTGGTACACCCCGGTGTCGCGGTTCCATTGCTCCATTGTAAGCGGGGTTGGTGGGGTTGAGGGTTCGATCCGCGGTGCGCCGTCTATCATCACCAAACCCACCAGCAGAGAACGACAGCATGGCGGCGGCGAAACTGACGTTTGAGATCGAAAACAACGTCGTCGAGCTCGATGCGGACGATGCGATCTACGGATTCGACGTGGAGGACCAGCGCCGGCTCCAGCGAGAGGCGCCGTGGAAACAGGACCCGCACTACTTCCGCCGGGTGCGCATTTCGTCCGTGGCGCTCATCCGCATGGCAATGCACGCGCGGTCGGGGGGATCCATTGAGGTAATGGGTGTCATGACAGGCAAGATCCTTCCCCATGAGTTTGTCGTCATGGACGCCTACCCGCTGCCGGTAGAGGGCACCGAGACCCGGGTCAACGCCCAGGCGGAAGGGTACGAGTACATGGTGGAGTATCTGAGCAGTCTGCAGGAGGTGGGCCGCAAGGAGAACATTGTAGGGTGGTACCACTCTCACCCTGGCTACGGGTGCTGGTTGTCGGGAATTGACGTTGGTACGCAGCACCAGAACCAGCAGTTCCAGGACCCGTATCTGGCCATTGTAGTGGACCCCAATCGCACAATTGCGTCGGGCAAGGTTGACATTGGGGCGTTTAGGACGCTGCCCGAGGGGTACAGCGACAAGCAGGCTCAGGGGGGTTACCAGTCGATTCCGTTGGCGAAGATGGAGGACTTTGGTGTCCACGCGGACCGGTACTATGCGCTGGAAGTGTCGTATTTCAAGTCTTCATTGGATGACAAGCTGTTGGAGTTGCTGTGGAATAAGTACTGGGCGTCTACGCTGTCGCAGAACCCGCTCATAACCAACATGGGGTACAATACAGAGCAGTTGCAGGACGTGGCGTCTAAAACGGAGAAGCTGTTGCCGGTTCTAGGCGATGTGAACGACCCGTTTTGGTTGCTGGGAGACAAGAAGGAGCCAAAATCCAAGGTGAGCCAGCTATCAGTGCTCGTTGAGGATTCGTCCAAGGTGTCGCGTGAGCAGGTGCATGGGTTGCTCTTGCGGGAGCTGAATACGCGTTTATTCGCCAGTTAATTGTTAGCTCGCTAGTTAATTGCATATCTATTTCGCTAATCATTATTTGACTAACAATTGCTTCTCGCGGTGAAGCAACTACGGTGCCGTATTGTAAATGCTGAGGAGAGACGAATCATCCTGGCGCGATCCCTGGGCCGTGGCAATAATGTGCCCGTACCGAGGATGAACGTCTATGGAGTTCAACCCCTCTAGGGATGCAATTGTTTTCGTTTCAGAATTGCGCCCCAGTACTGACAGCTCGCTCTCGGGTCCCTTAAAGTACACCGAGCCGTCTGAAGATACGCAGTTGGTAATTCGCTGAGGTGAGTCACCGCCATAGGCGTATTTCACAGTAGAGTCCGTGCGGGTATTGAAAATTGCAAACTGCGAACAATTGCGCTGAAATATCACCAAATCGTTGTCCCGCCAGAGTAACTGGGTCACGCCGTTGCCGTGGAGGTCTACCGTTTTAATAGTTTCGTGGGTATCCAAATCGATAAGCGAACAATTCCCCGAGAAGGTGCCAACCGCAATGGTACTCTGGTCCGGGGACACCGCAATTGAACTGACTATATCGGATCCCTTCACTGCGATCGTGTCTCCTTTATTTTCACGGTTGACGTCAAACAACACCACCCTCCCCTGGCTGCCACAAACAAACTTGTCCATTGACACAAACTTCATGTCGTACGCAGGGAGGTAGTCTTCCCCCTTGACAATGGGGAAGCTGGCTTCGGCAGCCGAATTGCTCGACAATGCACTATATATTTTCACGGGCACGTTCTTCCTCGACACCGCAACCCCGCAAGTGGACCACTCCTGGAGATTAAACCCCGGGTACACAGCGTGGGATACTACGGGCGAAGGACCAAACCTCCTCGTGAAGGGCCTCAGCGGCGTTACTGATTCATCCAGCAACGTCGGAGGAACTACGAACAGCCGTATCGCGTAGTCTTCGCTTGCGGTAACTATAGAACTACCATCGGCCGTCCACTGGCATTGCTTAATAAAAAACTCATCCACCCCTTCCAAAGGACTGCCCAAATTATACTCGTTCTCCGCTTCCCACGGCTCTTCTCCATAGTCTACGCTAGTCGCCAGACATTGCATTACGTCCGAGAGAGCGTGGGATTATGTCGTTTTGACGGAAGACCGTTTTGCTGATCTTTGATCTCTCACCACCGAGAACCACGAAGCTTATGGAACCAAATAGCTCTGAGGACACTGGATCCCCGGATATCCTCCATCCTAATGAGATAATATCGGATCTGCCGCCCAACTCGGGCACTCTGCTGCCGCCAGAGGTGATGATCGAGGTGTTCAGCCACCTCACCCCCGGAGAACTCGACTCCGCTTCGCTCGTGTGCCGTAGCTGGTACAACATCCTCACCAATGAGGCATCGTGGCGAGAGTCCTTCTCCAAGATCTTCAAAATCACCAAGTTCAACCGGGTTTCGTCGAGTCTCAAGTGGCGGACCGAGCTCATCTCCCGGATGGACTACATCCGCCGGTGGCGCAAAGGGACGGCCAAGAACATTTCGTTCAGCGGCGGCGTCATGGAAATCACCCACGTCTTCACAGAGTTCAATGCGAGCCGCATTTTTGTGTTCAACGCGGCAATGGGCATGGGCGCTATCGCGGACCCGTCCAAAGGGAAAATCGCTACCCCGAGACTCTACACGGACAAATCACTGGAGGTTACTGGCGATGTCGTCTCCGTCAATGGGTCCAAGTTTGGTATGGTGTTTGGGTTTGCGTACGGGGTTGTCAAGGTCCTGCTTCTGTCGCAGGATACACGGATCCGGGACTACTTTGTCATGAAAGACCGGCACAATGGCAGCGTGACTGCGACTTGGATCAACGAGTTGGAGTTCCCAAGAAATGACACTGTCAAGTACGGTATTCTCAGTGGGTCTGACGACGGAACGCTGAAAATGTGGGACATTGACAAGGGCACTGTAATAAGGTCGCTAGATCTGAGCCCCGGCGCTGCAATAACGAGAATCAAGAGTGACAGTCGTGGTCAGATTATCACTCTCTCTGCAGACGGGTCTATTCGTGCCATCGAAGGTGAAGAAGTCAAGCTCATTGGCAGTATGCCGCTGCCAACAGCCTACTTTGACGTAGACTTTAGCGGCGGGTACATTGTGTATGGGACAGAAACGAGGCTCTACCGGCTGGAGATCGTTGAGGATTCCCCCATTGCCGCGTTCAAGGTTTCCATACCCGGAATGGAACACGAAGACACTGGTAGGTTTACTGCAATTTCACTCGACAAGTCTGTCTCTGTGCAGTCCGGCTCTAACAAGGACACCCCGGGCCAGCATGGGCGGTATCTCGCCGCTGCAACGACCAAGGACAATATTTACTTGTGGTTGTTGCAGGGTGAGAATACAAGCGATGGAGTTGCGCCGTATAGAATCCGCCAGTCACCATTCCAGGTAGAAACCCCGGGCGTGCATGGTGTTACTGCGCTGGCGATTAACTCGGCTGTTATGCTTGTCGGTTCCTACAATGGTATTACAATTGCATACGAGTTACTCACTGGAGAATTCCTGCGAGTAGTGTCATCGCGGTTCTCAAAGCGAGCGCTCAACTTGCGCACTAACCCCAACTTTGCCCAACCAGGGCTGCTCCCCATTTCGCATCTTGAAATCGATCCACAGGCTTCTAACCCGCACGGTATTATTGTCGTGGGCTCAGCTGTACAGTATTTCGACTTTGGAGCCACGTTTACAGATGTCAAAGTGCGGGGTATTAAGAAGAAGCGACGGCTTCCGTTCTATTCGGGCACTCTGTATACCCCTACAGCCACGAATCGCACCGAGCTTTCGCGGGATATCGCTAATGACATGGAATTGATGAAGCTGGAGGACGAGCAGGAAGCGCGAGCTGCGCAACGCGAAGAGCGGCTGCAGGAAATGTATGGCGCTGAGTTTTCCGATGAAGAGGACCTGGTGCAGTATGCGCTCATGCTGAGCAAGGAAGGAGAGCAGTCCAAGAGCGAAGAGGATCTGCAGAATGCCATTGAGATGTCGCAGAGCGCTGAAGATCCGTTTGAGGAGGATGAGGAGTTACGCCGGGCGATTGAAATGTCGCAGAGGGCCGAAACTGTTAACAGCGACGACGAAGAAATGCGTCGGGTGCTTGAAATATCCAAACAACCCATGGGCCATGCTGAAGTTGACGAAGACGAAGAAATGAAGCGTGTCCTCGAAATGTCCAAACAACCGGTGCACCACAATGAGGTCGACGAAGATGAAGAACTCAAAAGGGCCATTGAGCTGTCTCTGGCAGAATCAGCCGGGTCTACGGATCTTAACCAAAGTTATGACTCTTACGGCAATGTTTACGGATCTAATGCCAGTGGATCCGGCTCTAGCAGCCACTTGTCATACAGTAATAATGGCTCTAACAATGTATACGGGTCTAATGCTAGTGGCTCTGGGGCCGGGTCTAGCAGCCAGCTATCCTACGAACAGCTGTTGAACGAGGCCAAACAAAAGGGACCAGTTGACGACGACCTTGAAATGGCCATCCAGCTCTCTCTCGCCGAGGCCGAGTCTAAAAGATACCAACGTTAGAGGCACTACCTCCTCTTCCACACGTTGAGAAGGACCTTTACCAGCAGCCACAAAAACCCAGCGAGGATCACCGTGACGGTGCCTTCTTGGACGGAAATGTAGCGGGCCAAGGGCGCCACTGGGATGGAATACTCGCTGGTCGTGCCATTGGGCTGGAGGTGGAAGAAGACCGTGTCCTGTGGGAAAAGCGACTCGTACCCGAGTCGCGGGTACTCCGAGTCCTGCTTCGGCTCGGGGTTCTTGCACGCCCAGAATATGTTAGGGTATGGCATGTCGTGGTACACATGCGTGTCGCTCTGTTGAGGTATTTCGTATCGTGAATGCATTGGAAGTTCAAAGCGGTCTGACGGGTAGATCTCAATGACCGCCTCGCTGCCCCATCCGGGCACGGTCCACACTGGCGCCTCGAGGTCTGTCTCGCCCCACAGCGCGATCAACTTGCCCGACGCAGCCGTAGCACTTGTAGTTCTGTCCAGATCAGCCAGCTGGTACTTATCTAGGAAGAGCGACTTTGGGATGTTGTACTTGGCGTAGAGTTTACAGTTCTCCGGCAGCGGTGCCTCTGGGAGAGCTGAGAATGCAATTTCGTGTCGCGGGTGAAGGCCAATTGGCGTGTGGAACTCTGCAGAAAAGACAGTCTCGCCTCGCTGGTGCTTGGGGGTTACAAAGAACATGGTCTTTTCGTAATCCTTAGCCCCGAGCTTGCGCAGGAGCCCCTTGACTCTGAACTCTTCTCCGCCGACTAGCTTGTCGTATTGCAGCAGCCCCACCTCGACCCTGCCGCCGTGTCCCGGCAGTTCCATGGCCGAGAGCCCCAGCTCTCTAGCCAATTGGGCCCTCGACTCCCAGTAAACGTCAATTACAAGGTCCCCCGGGTTTTGCGTCTTTGTAGGGTGCAGAGGCGCCACTCCGTGGGTCACAAACACGGAATTGGCATACTTGAGGTATTCCGGGTTGATGTACTCTCCCACCACGCCCGAGCTGTCCAACTCCATGTCAAAGTCGTGATCCACAAAGGACTTCCAATTGTCCGTCTCGACGACGGCCGACTGGTTAAAAGAGGTCGCCCCCAGCACTTTGCGCACAACGGCCTCCATAGAGGCCCAGCTAGCATCCGGCGGAGTGTCTACTCTGAGCCCGCCCTCCTCAGCCAGCGCAAACGGAATATCTCTGTTAAATTTGCCCTTGGACCACGCGATCTGGAACGGGTGCCCCAGAGGCGCGACAGGGACGGTTATGCGCGAATGCAGCGGCGAGTCCACATCCGCCACCCTCAGGGCGTCTTCCCCGAACTCAAACTTGTCGAGGTACTCGTCATTGAGCGGCGGCGCCAGGAATGCGTGTCTTTGGCGAATCATTCCGGTGTACGACAGGTACTTTGGTGGAATGACGGCGAAGTGACGTGTCGGAGCCCCGCCCAACCGCCGTCGATTGCCATCGACTGCGATAGAAGGCCCCGATAAGGCTATAAATGGCCAAGACTGCGTACGCAAAGCGGCAAAAATGGACAAAACGTGTCGGATCTGCTTGGGCACTGAGGAGGACTCGCCGGCCGAGTACGGGCGGCTTATTTCGCCGTGCAAGTGCGCCGGGACGGCCAAATACGTCCATCTCATGTGCCTCCAGGACTGGCGCAAGTCGAGTCCGACCCAGAACAGCTTCTACCAGTGCGACGTGTGCAAGTACCGGTACTCGCTGAAGCGGGCGCGGTACGCTGCGATGCTCATGACGCGGACCGCCAAGACCGTGGTTACAATTGTGCTGCTCAACCTGCTGGCGTTTGCGCTGGGGTACGTGGCGTACCCGCTGCTGGAGTTTGCGCTTACAGACGAGGACATTGAGCTGATTCGCAAGTTCCCGGTGCGCGTGCTGCGGCGGATGGGGGTGCGCAATGCGCGGAGATACGTCAAGCGCGACGGCCTGCTGGAGCACCACATTCTGGGCACTGCGGCGGTGGGGGCCGTCGGGTTCATCAAGATCTCGTTCACTGTGTTCTACAGCAGCAGCCTGCGCCGGAGGCGGAATGTGAGTCTGATTGTTGTGGCGCTGGGGCTCATGTACGCAATGTACGAGCTCTACAAGCTTGCGGACCGCATCACAACGGCAATCCTGAGGAGGCTTTCCGGATGGGTCGTTGACGACGTTCCGAGGGATATAAGCGGCTAGAGTGCCCTTGGGGGGCTCTGCCCTCCATCAAGAAAAAGTCTCTGGTGAATTTCTTCGCGGCTTCGCGGAGGTCATCCGTATACTTCATGCTAAGATCTTTTGTCGCGGTAGATCCCATTGTCAACCCAATT